>CABHPQ010168668.1:35250-48936 GCA_902168405.1 Peromyscus aztecus | reverse complement strand
CACACACACAAAATTTGAAAAAATAAACAGAGAAGGGCTAGGGAGATGGTTCAGTGGGTGAATTGCTTGCTGCCCACACACTGAATTTGGACTTCCAACACCCACATGGAAAGCTGGGAGTAGCTGCGCGTGTTTTCAACCTCAGCACTAGAGGGGAAGAGGTCTGGTCTCCATATGCACATACACGGGCAAGCATACCTAAACACACACACACACATACCACCCTCTCTCTCTCACACACGCATCACAGCTCACACACACACCTGCACACACACACACACACACCACCCTCTCTCTCACACACACTCCTACACCACACATCTCACACACACACATACATGCATGCACATACATATGCATGTGCACACACACACCATCCTACTGCCCACACATATCACACACACACACACACACACACACACACACACACACACACACACACGCACACACCTGCACACACACACCCCAAAAACAAAGTGTCTAAGCCTCTGTTTCCTGCTGATTCTCCACTGGGAAATACTCCACTTCCTGAACCTCACTCTTCTCCCTCCCTGTCACTTGGTTTCTAAGATGTAAGAGCTGCTTTTTCTACATGGAGCGTGGAGGGAGAGGCTTAGCTAATGCAACAAACATCACAGAGCACTGAGCCGGTCAAAGGCACCTGAGACTCCTCCCCCCATGTACACACCCACCCACCCAGTCCTATTACAGGCAGTCTCCGTGAAGGTGGCAGAGGCATCGTGTCAGAGCCACACATAGCACAGGGCCGGCTCCCGCAGCCTCCCTTCCTCTCCCTCATTCCGCGCACATTCGCTCTTTCTGCTGGGGTTCTACGTTCTGAAATTCTCAGTGCCTCGCAGTTCCGGTGGTTTGCTCTGATGGATGTTCTCTGTTCTTTGTGTGACTGGAGTAGGGCTGAACAGAAATAACACGGTCTTCAGCTAACTCTACTCGCTCCTGTTCGGGCTCAGCAGGGAATGTGGGAACTGAAGTCTTTGAGCATCTACTATTAATACATAGGATGTGATTCCAGGCACTGAGAATACAGCGCTGATCAAAATGGAAACCCCAGGGGTGGAGAGATGGCTCTGCAGGGGAGAGCACTGGCTGCCCTTCCAGGGGACCCCTGTTCAACTCCCAACACCCACAGAGGCTCACAGCCATCTGTAAATCCAGTTCCAAATGATCCAATACCTTCTTCCGGCCTCCCAGAAGGTACACATGGGATGCACAGACCCACATGCCGGCAAAGCACCCAAACCAGAAATCCCTGCTCACAAGGAACCTGTGTTCTGTAAGGATTTCTATAAGTAAGTGCTAGAGAGATGGTAAGCGACATGGGTAAGATGTGTAACATGTCCGAGGGTGAGAGGGGATGAAGAGAAAAATGGAGGAGGAAGAGGTGGAGGTGGGGGTGATGTGCCAAGAAAACCTGGTAGGAAACGCTTCTGATTAAAGTTGTGAGCTCAGGGGTATAGGCCCCTGCATCCTATCCAGAAGACCCGTGTTTGACCGGTAGGACCCACACAGTAGAATACCTATCTATTAGGTTATCCTGGGCTAACATTTACTGAGTCATATTAAGTGTATTAGTTTTCAGTTGCTGCAGAGCAAGTGGCCCTACCATTTAGTGGATGTAAAATGACAGCGCTTTATGATCACACAGTGATTGTGAATTAGGAATCCAAGTGTGGCTTGGCTGGGTCTCTTCAGAGTCTCCCAGACAAAATAGAAAGAAAAGTACTGGCCGGGGCTATTGTCACCTTCAGGTTCGGGTTAAAGAGGATCCACATCCAAGCTCAGGTGGCTTGTGGTCCTCACTGGACAGTAGGTAGAGAGGACACTCCCATGCCACTCTCCACAGAACTGATCACACAGAGATGCCAGCCAAAGTGAGCAAGACAGAGGCCCCAATCTTTTCCTAATTTAACCTTACAGAAGCACATGGCATGAATTTCACCATATTTTGGTCAAAGGAAGCAGCTAATTAGGTCCAGCAAATCGCAGGGAGTAGATGGCAGGTGGGCGGAATCCAGGAAGTAAGGATGCCTGAGGCTGTCTTGGAAGCTGCAGGCTGACCAGTGAGCAGAGCAAAGGTATATGTGTCCTTGGGTGGGCACCTGAGCTACACTCCCAAGTTTTTCTTGTAGCAAGCGGCCAGAGAGGTCCTTATAAATGTGGGGGAGAGAATACCACTATTCACTGCAAGTCCTACATTGCCTTGAACGGCAATACCCACAGTTCATGAGCTGGCTTCTGCCTCCCTCTCCTTCTCATCCCACCATCCATTTGCCTTGTGCTGTCACAGCCAAGGAGTCTCCTTGCTTTTCCTCGGACCTACCAATCCTACCCCTGACCCTTGCTCTCTCCCCACACATTCCTCTTCCCTCCCTTCACTAGGTCTTTACTCAGATATTGCCGTGGTGGGACTTCTTGTGACCATGTCCATCTAGAGGATCCCTATCTTCAGCCCCCACCCCTCTTCCTCTCGGGTTTCCCCTACCACTCACCACTTCTTGGATGTGCATCCTTTCTTGTTTTCTTGTCCATCTCGCTGACTATGAGATAGGATCCGTGAGATCAGACACTTCTGTCTCCCTTGTTCACTGTTGTATTTCTGATTCCTGGGACTTAACGTTGTCAAAAAAAAAAAAAAAAGCAAATGAACGGATGACATTTGGATGTGCTTAAAGGTAGAGTCATCTCTAACAGAGTAGTAATAATATTTCCATCTGGGCCGTTTATTATAGCCTAGACCCAGACCATTTACAAACACAGTTCTTTTTATTTTATTCTGTTTTATTTTATTTTTTAGATAGAATCGCCTTATGTAGTAGTCTGACATAGTACTTGAGGCTTTCCTTCCTTCGCCTCTTGAATGTTGAAACTATAGGGGTGAACCACCACATGGCCTCCATTTAGTGTATGTTCAGTGTGTGTGTGTGTGTGTGTGTGTGTGTGTGTGTGTGTGCACACCTGCTATACATGTTAAGTCAGAGGTCAGCATTGCATGGCTTCCTCTGTTGCTTTCCATCTTATTTTTTGAGGCAGGGTCTCTCACTGAGTCTAGAGCTCACCAACTCTGCTGGACTGGGTGGCCACTGAGCTCCAGGGATCTATCTTTTTCTACCCCACCAGCACTGGGTTTACAGATGTGCCTGGCTTTTTTACATGAGTTCTGGGGATCCAAACACAGGTCATCATGTGCCTGAAGCAAGAGCTTTACCCACTGCACCACCATCCCCCCAGCCCTTGGCCTCCCTTAATCTTCACCAAAGAGGCCAAGAGTAGGCCCCAGCACTCCACTCTCATTACAGAAGAGGAAATGGAGGCTTGGCCAGCCAGGATGCCTGTGCAAGGCCACACAGTACACGAAAGAGCTGAAACCCAGGGGTGTCTGACTGTACAGCCCACACTCTTCACCACTGAGCAATGCCTGTTCAACAACTAACAACCAAGACAGTGACCACTGTGCTGGTCCAGGGGTCGCCTGGAGGGTGCAGACCCATCACCATGGGATTATGGACCCTCTAAGACTATTTCTAAAGAGGCTCCCTAGAAAACCCTGATGTGTGGCCCGGGATAAGACTCTTTTCTCTTTAAAAATGATACCTTATGCTTTCAGATCTAGTGAAGCCATTGATAGTGTGCCTGTAATCCCACCCAGCTCTAGGAAGGCTACCACAGGAGAGTGGTGAATTTGAGGCCTGTCTGAGCTGCAGAGGAAGAATTTATCTAAAAGAAAAGCTTATAACAATATTAACACAGAGACTATCGAAATCTATAACTTAGCCTAGCCCAAACTGTGGCAGCCAGCCTGGGGTGCCCAGAGATCCACTGAGGCTTGGATAGCCCCAGGTTTCTGCCCTCCTTACCCACACTTACCATGCTGTGCTCTCTTCCACACAGTCCTAGGCTGCCGCCAGTCAGAGGTTATCAGTCGCCCCTGACGCCATGGGCTACACTCACAAGCACAGGGGCTCCCACCTCTTAGCCCTCCTCTCTTCCTACACAACGGCGGCAGCAGCAACACACCACCCAGAAGGCCCTGCTTCCCAGCATTCCTTGCTTCTGCCACTCAGAATTCCTTCAGCCCCTGAACTTGTCACGCTCTCTACTGACATAGCTCCTGTTGTGACTCGACCTGAAACCGTCTGTCCTTCTCAGCACCTATAGGGCCCATTCTTGCTCAGGTCCCAGTATAAATGTCACTTCCTCTAGGAAGGCTTCCCAAACTCCATCAATCCCTGCTCACATGAGCGCCTCCTCTGCTCCACTGGCCCCTAGACTGCTTGGTAGCAGGACTGCCTCGGGTTCATAATTCCCCAACACTTCCACAGAGGCCCTGGGCTTGGGAGCCGGGCCTGATGGGCACCTGTGTCTGTTTGGCACTGGTTTTCTCTCTTCTGGAAAACACTTCACCAAAATTCCCTCTCAGAAACCTTCCCTTCCCGGCCAGCAGTGTGGTTGGTGTCAAGTTAACATCGACACCCAGATATAGTTGTGGGTTAATCGAACCTCCATGCCCACCGCCGTCCTCCCACTCAGTGATTGGCTCAGGGTTCGCATGTGACTTGGGTTCTACCCAAACATAGAGAGGTCTTGACCCTTTCTTCCCTGCCCGCTCTGCATCCTCTTGAGAGACTAGAAGACACCAGGAAGGATGGAGATGATGGATGTGGTGGCAGAGTCACACCTCGGGGCTCCAGCAGCCATGGAGCCAAGCAGAACTAAGAAATGGGAAGAGATGGGATCCTGGTCACAGAGTTGAAGCCGGGGGGTCGAGCACTGCCTAAAACTAGAGTGTGTTAGTCTCTTTTCTAACTTTTGTAAAGAGCACAACACCAGACACTGGGTGGATTGTAAAAAAGAGGTTTGTTTGGCTCACAGGGCTCGTCCAAGCTTGAGGAGTCACATCTGGATGTGATCTTCTTGCTGGCTGCATCTGTGGGTGGCCCAGGAGATCACAGAGAGAGAAACAAAAACAAAAATGTGTACATGTGTGCACACCCCCCTCTTCTTTCTGTTAAGTTTTCTGTTTAATATTTTGAGTGTATGATGTATGTGAGGGGGTACATGACATGGCACTCGTGTGGAGGACAACTCTGGAGTGGAGGACAACTCTGGAGTCAGTTTTCTCCACCCACCTTTATATGGGTGCTGGGGTTCGAATTCAGGTCAGCAAGCTTTCTCATGGGCTCCTTTACCCACTGAGCTATCTCCCTGCCCTTCCCCTTTCTTAAAAAGGTATGTATGTTCAGCCACGGAGACGCCATCCTATTGACCTTATCTAATGCTAATAACCGGAGAAAGACCCTCCCTAAACACTAGTCAGACTAAGGTCCACTCATAATACCTCACAATGAGACTACAGCCCAAACCATTGCACGGAACTGCCTCTAGTCTCGTCAGCTAACGCAGACCAACGATTTCCCTTTATATTTAAACAACCTCAAGGTTTTGTTTCTTCTTGTTACTAGCAAGAAGTCTAAGAGACGTCTTCATTTTAAATTCTACTTAATTCATCATTGCACCCTCAGCCTCCCGCACAGCACCTTATGCTTAGTCATGGCTGAATGAAGAAATTCCTTCGCTCTGGGTAAGAAATCTGGGAACTAACAAGCCTGTCAGGGCTGGCACAGGGCAGGTGGTGGCAGCACTCTGGCTCTGCAGCTGAGTGTCACAACACTGGTTCTAGTTTTTACTGCCCTGTTCCCACACAGAGCCTGGTCAGAGATCCACCCCCACCCCACCCCACCCCACCTCCACCCTCCACCTCAGAAGACCGGAGAGCCTTTCTCTTTGACTGCTGAGACTCAGTCTCAAAGTCACGCCTCCGTTTATAGAAGTGTCTCAGACAAGCTTTATGCAAGTCCTTAGCTTGTATTAGCAGGCCAAGGTAACCCAGAGCCGGCCATGGCTGTGGGGCCACCCAAAGAGCAACTTTGGGTACTATTTGTCATCTTGTAAGAAAAGTCAAGCTGTGGATGGTTTTCACTCTCAAACAGCGAGTAAACTCTGTGGCCTCTCTTGTCAGTGATCTGTGCTCATTTCTGTTGATGGTATCACAGAATTTGACAGGGAGATGGGCAGGTCATCTAGTTCAACCCCACTCCAACAGTATCAATGCCACCAATGCCAGGGTTTAGCCCGCCTTGGCTTGAACACAACCAAGGACCGGCTGCTCCACCCTTTGCTGTGCGAGTGCACTGCCAGACGGCTCAGATTGCTAGAAAGTTCCTTCTGAAACTGAGCTGGAATCCACTTCCTTGTCACTCCACCTAGTCCTGGCTCTGCCATCTGGAGTCCCTGGCATCAGCCTGATCCCTCCCCACATAGCAGTCATTGAGATATATGAGGCCAGCGCACATGTCCCTGAAGTCGGCTTGACTCTAGGCAAAGCATCCCTTGTGCCCTTGCCTGGTTCTTCTGTGGCTTAGCTCCCCAGGGGTGCATTAGCCCATTAGCCTCTGAACAGGCCCACCTTGTGGTTGCCCAGTCCCTAATAACAGGTGCTGTGGTCAGAAAGGGAATACCCCTGCCAGGGTCATGCATCTGAACACTTGGTCACCAGCTGGTGGCACTATTTTGGAAGACTGTAGAACCTTTAGGAGGCAGAGGCTGGAGGAATTGGGTCAGGCGGTGAACTTTGACATTCCAGTCTCACTTCCTGTCCTCTCCTTGCTTCCTGACTGCATCACTGGCTGCCTCAATCTCCTGCTGCCGTGACTTTTACACCATGATGTACTGTATCCCCTCAAACTGCAAGCCCAAACCCCTTTTCCCTCAGCCTGTTTCCTGCCAGGTGTTGGTCGCCGCAATAAGAAAAATAACAAATGAAACCATCTAGAAACAGCCTGTCCAGCACCAAGTGCTGCAGGCCTGGTATGCCTCGTTCTGGACTTCCCACAACGCTAAGACGTATGGTGGGTTATACTGTCATTTTTACAGTCTCATCATACCACTGGCTCAAGGCAGTCTGAGACAGAATGAAAGCCCTGCATTGGATTTTCCATATTTGAGCACCTGATATACGTGCTCCATGGCTCTGCATTGATTTTCCTTCCATCTGATCTTGCCAGCTTAAGACTAAGCAGAAGCACTAAGGTGACTGTAATTTATCATCCAAATTGTGACAGTTTCAACCCTGAAAGAAGGAGCTGTTTTGCCGTTAATAAAAATATCAAGACAACAGATATCACCAGGAATGACGTCAGCAACTTCCACATAGGACCCCACTAAGCAAATTGTCAGGACCCCAGAATCCTGCTCAGATCCCAGGCTACCATCGACTTTTTGTGATTCTTCTCAGCATTTCTGTTTACCTATTTTGGAAAGGGTGAGCATATTCCTACACCGTCAGGTTATGTCGAGCTTCAATACGATCCTGTGTAGAAGGCATGTAACCTTCAGTCCAGTTCACACTAAGTGCTTAGAAAGTACACCTGTTACTTTCAGCTTGTTGAGAACTTGGTGAATTTGACCAGGAGCTCTCTGAGTATCGTGTCATCTTTAAATCTGGTGAAGTGTAGCCTCCATAGCTTTGTCCGAGTTGCTGCTTAAAATAACCCCTTGACGACGTCAAAATACAGAAGCCTATGGTGTGCCGCTGGCTTCCTCCTTCCATGTCGGTGTTGAAGCATGGGTCACATCGGCTGTTACTCTAACTACACTGGTATATATATTGAAGGGAAGTCATGTCAGCAAAGAGACCTCTGTGCAGCTCAGAGGCTTGATAGATATGCAAGTGTATTTCTCTCTGCTGTGGCTTGATGTGTTCCCCAGAATTCATGTGCTGGAAATGCAATCCCCAGTGCAGCCAGTGTTGGGGTGAGACTCTCCAAGCTGCCATGGCTTAAGGTTCATCAGCATAAGAATGAGTTATTTTTTGGAGCATGTTGTTATAAAAGCTGATTTAGATCCTCACCCCCTTGCTTGCTTTTGCTCTTATGCTTTTCAGCCTCTTCCTGTGGGGTGATGTGGACCTTGGCCAGGTGCTCGCGCCATCCTCTGGGACTTTGTCATCAAAAGCCAAATACATTTCTGTTCATTTTGAACTACTCAGTGTATGATGCGCCATTGTGGCAGCATAACACAGACTAGCCCTCCATCCTCTTAAGGAGGAGACTTGAGGCCGTCTCCCCTCCCTCAGTCAGGGTTGACATCAGCTCTTCCATGCCCAGCACGTAGGGTCCTAAGTTGATCTGAGCACCATTTTGTGCAGTAGGAAGGGGAAGAAGATTATGGAGGAGTAAGTATGGGCAGCTCCGGGCTGGCCTGGAGCTAATCCACATCCCTTCTGCTCACACTCTGGGAAGAACCTAGACACCAGGTGGGTCTGCCCATGTGGGAGGTGGGAAGCACAGTGGGGCTGGGGCTGTACTCCTGTCCTGTAAGACAAAGAGCCTGGGGACTTTCTCGGACAGCTAGCCATCCCTGCCTGTCTCACTTAACTGAGGCATTGTCATTTGGCCCATATTTTCTGTCTTGACCTTGAAGAAACAAGACTCCACCAATTGCTTCCTGAGGTCAAAGCCTCCATCATTCTGCCCTGATGATAGTCAAGACCCAGTCAGAAAAGGAAACCATATCTGTGGCCTCCTAGGGAGATGACACTTGGGGGCCTATGCTGTTACTGTCTCTAAAAAACTGTTGCACATTTTTGGAGGTGAAATTCATTTAATTCTTCCATTATTATGATGAAGAAATGAGCCAGACACAAGAGCATAGTGAAATTTTAAAAAACTGAAATGAAATTCCAGGCCTTATGGAAAAGTCAAGTAGTTAATCTAACCTTATGGGACTGTCAGGATGGTTCAGTGAGTGGGGATGATGCTTGCACACAGCCCTGATGGCCTGAATTCAGCCTCAGATACCACAAGGTAGCAAGAGAGAACTAACTCCTAAGAGTTGTCCTCTGACTCCCCCACCACACACATACTCTAAAATAAGATTTATAAAATGACCTTACATTGTACCCAATATTTTTATTTCCTTTAGTTTTTGTGGTGTTAGAGATGAAACCCAGGGCCTTGTGTATAATAAATAGATAATAGCTCTACCCTCAGCTCATCATTCCTCTTTCAACAGTCTTAAGCTTCTTTTTTTTTTCCCTCTGTCTCCCCCACCCCCCAGACAGGGTTTCTCTGTGTAGTTTTGATGCCTGTCCTGGAACTCATGCTGTAGACCAGGCTGGCCTCGAACTCACAGAGATCCGCCTGGCTCTGCCTCCCGAGTGCTGGGATTAAAGGCGTGTGCCACTATCGCCCGGCTGCCTTAAGCTTCTTAAAGGAAGATTCAGGGCCTGGGTCCGGTAGCACATGTTTGCAACCCCAGCATTCAGGAGGTTGAGGCAGGAGGATTATGAGTTTGAGGTCAGCCTAGGCTAGATTGTCAGAGACTGTGTCATCTCCCCGACCCCCCTAACAAAAAAGAAAAGAAAGAAAGTGATTGTAAGACTCAGAGATCTGCCCCAAGCCGCACCAGCATTATGTTCCATTCCTCAGCAACAGCTAATAGGCCGCGGCTGTTAAAGTCAAGCCTCCGATAAGCCTCCTCGAAGAGAACTCATTTGTTTCCTCAACAAACATAAACACAGAAGCCTCTCAGATGCTAGGCACTGTGCAGGGAATAAGAAGTAAACAAGCTGTGGCCCCTGCTCATCTAAGATCTTTCAGACTACAGAATCCCCGCAGCAAAACCTGGAGACTAACTCTAGGCAGAGTTTCAAGCTGACACCTCAACAGGTCACTGGTTCAAGTGCGTGCCTGAGTGGACAGCAGAGCCAGCATGGTCTCTTCTAGATTAGTTCTGCAAAGTGTTTGGGGGTGCAAGGGGGTGTTAATCCCAGGTGCATGGCTCCCTGAAGATTTTGTGACTTAAGTAATATTCTTACATTCACTTTTCTTCTTCTTTTATTTATTTATTTATTTATTTATTATGTAGACAGTGTTCTGTCTGCATGTATGCCTGCAGGCCAGAAGAGGGCACCAGATCTCATTACAGATGGTTGTGAGCCACCATGTGGTTGGCTGGGAATTGAACTCAGGACCTCTGGAAGAGCAGTCAGTGCTCTTAACCGCTGAGCCATCTCTCCAGCCCCTCACTTTTCTTCTTAAAACGCTGCCTTGGAATCCCCCAGGAAGGCAAGAGCGTCTTCACCATTCCATTAGGCAAGTTCCCCCCACTTTGCATCACTAGCTTCAGGTTCAGAGTCCCCCATGTGAGTATGTGTGGTACTCACCTGTGCTGTACACCTAGCCCCCAGGGAGGCTGAGAAAGGACATAACCTCCCTTTGAGGTCGGCTATGGGGATTGACAAAGTAGAGTTTCCCTGGAAAAGTCCTAGATGATCAAAAAACAAAGTCAGTGCCATGACGAGGTGGGAAGCACACCAGGTGGAATAAGCTCTTCCTGAACAGTGAGTGACAGAAACAGAGGCCAGAGAACAAACTGAACCTCGGAGGTCAGCGAAGAATTCACCGAGGCAATCTCCACCATCCCCATCAGCGTGTGGATGGACATGGGCAGACGCATTATCCGTCTGTCCACACTTTCTTTCTTATGCTCTGGGTCATGGAGGACGAGTAGGAACTTCCTGGAGCAAGGCTCTGAGGACAGGCACTGACCGGCTCTGAGGAGAGGCACTGACCGCCTCTGAGGAGAGGAAAAGTGAGGAGCAAAGGGAGGGAGGAACATTCAGAATGTCTGCTGAGAGGGCCCATGAGTCAGCCACGGATGGGCTGAGGGGACAGCCCAAGATCAGGTCCCCGAAAGCTTTGAATGATGAGTAGAGGGTATGAATGATGGGTAGAGGGTGTCTACTTTATTGAGAAAACAGAAGGATGGAGATGATGTGATATTACTGTATTACTTTATTTTGTTTTATTTTAGTGTGTGCGTGTGTACAAGAGCAGGCCACGTGCATGCATACAGAGCCTAGAGGAGGCTATCGGGCATTCTGTTCTATCACTGTCCACCTTCCTCCCTTGAGACAGGGTCTCTCGTTGACCTTGGAGCCCATTAATTGGATAGACTGGCGGGCTAGTGAGCTGTAGGGATCCTCTTGTCTCTGTCCCCCCTCTCCAGTACTGGAGCTACAAGAGTGTGGCCACACAAAGGTTTTATGTGGACGCCGGGGATCTGAACTCAGGTCCTCATACTTGTGGGTGATACTCTTCCCACTGAGCCACTCCCCAAGCCCCCGATCTGCTTATTTTTTAAGAAGATCACTGTGCAGTGTAGAGTGTGGGTGGGATAGGAAAGAAAGTGAGGATGGATGAGGAGTCCCGAGCTGGGGCCAAAGACAAGAGGAAATTGTGTACCCCTGAGTTCAGGAGGTGGTAACAGGGATGAAGGGAAAATTAGATCTGAGGACTCCAAAGTCATAACGAGCAAAAGAAAACCAAACTGAGTCTGGTGACACAGACTTGGACATAATAACTTTTAGATAGTAGTCAATAGAATGAGAGAGGACACAGAAGATGAACAGGACATGTCTGAGAACTCACACAGTTAGTCAGTGAAAGCATAAGTCACATTCCTCAATTGTGACCTTTGGGTATCAGTGGGCAGGTGGGGGAGATCCTGGGCCCAGCTTCCTGAACCTCACCGACATGGTGACTGCACAGAGAACATTATTTTGGCTACCTGGAATCTGCTTATTGTAATGAAGCCTGATTTCTTTAGGAGAATAATCTGGCACCAACTCTAGGTAGTCTTGGGGCTATCAGTGAGTGTACCCTGCCTACTCTAAGAGTGTACATGAGGCTCAGAAACCAGACTGTTTTCACTGAAAGCTTCTGATTTTAATCTAAGGGAAGCAATTCTGGGAGAGGGAGTTTGGGACCTGGGCATGGTGGCCAATGCCAGTAAGCCCAGCGCTTTGGAAGGAGAGAAAGATGGATCAAGGGTTGAAGATCTGGAGAGGTGACTCAGCAGTTAAGAGCATTGGCGGCTCTTCTGGAGAACCCAGGTTCAAGTCCCAGCAACCACATGGTGGCTCTCAACCATCTATAGTGGGATCTGATGTCCTCTGCTGGCTTAAAGTTGTACATGCAGATAGAGCACTCATATACATAAAATAGATAAACAAACAAACAAACAAACGAACAAATAAATACATTGAACGTTAAAAAAAAGGGTTCAAGATCACCTTTGGTGTCTTAGGGTTTCTGTTGCTTTTTCAGCTTACAGTTCCACGTTAGTCTATCATCAAAAGGAAGTTGAGGCAGGAGTTCAAACGGGGCAGGAACCTGGAGGCAGGATCTGATGCAGAGACCATGGAGGAGTGCTGCTTACTGGTTTGCTCCTCATGGCTTGCTCAGCTTGCTTGCTTATAAGCAGCCAGGACCACCAGCCCAGGGGTGCCATTTCCCACCGTGACCTGGGCCCTGTCACATTAATCACTGATTAAGAAAATGCACCAAGGCTTGCCCCAGGTCAATCTCGTTTTCTCAGCTGAGATTTCCTCCCCCCAGTGTCTCTGGCTTGTGCCATGCTGACATAAACGAGTCACTTGGCTACACAGTGAGTGGAAGAAGACCAGCCTAGAAACCTTGTTATGAATTGTACAGAGGGCAAAAGGAGGGAGGGAGGGAGGGAGAGAGGGAGGGAAGAGATGGTATTGGTCCAGCTCAGGAACGTCTTCCTGAGCGACCCCTGCTACTTCCAATTCCATGGCCTCCAAATTAGCCTAGCTCAGTCCTTCCTTGAGCCCACGCTCCAGTCCTTCCTACCCACCTATGTGAACTGAGTGAGGACTCTAGTCAGATTCTCCTTCTGAGTGACGGAGACACAAATGGCAGCTTACAATCGAAGAGTCTCAGTGGGTTTAAAGAGTGGCAGACACTCATGTGGACTCGATAGAAGGATCTTTGCACATTTATGAAGGAAGAATCAAGATCGCCCTCGTGCGTAGATGGGACCTTCCTCACCTGCTGCAAGACCTCTCCGCTCCTCTGTGCTTTTGCCCCTAGCTCTTGCTGAGCTGGACTATACTAGGTGTCCAGTGCCATGCTTAAGTCAGTAAATTTTTTAAGTCCTTATATTTTCAATGCTTAGTGAATTCTCTCTTTAAAACACTCCTCTCACTGTGACTCTCAAGCTATCAGGGGGCTAACAGCCAGCTTGCAAAACCCCTGAAGACTTTGCCTGTACCGTCAGGGACAAGTCAGCTGTGTTATATCACTGTTTGGTCTCTTCTATGGTTGCCTTCCCTGTCTAAAAGTAGGAAACTGAAATATTAAGTTTAGGACTCTAACTGGGGGTTGGGGGGATACAGGGCAGCATTTCTTGAGCTCTGAACAAGAAATGATTAAAAATGCAAATACTCCCACACTACCATTAGCCACTCAAGTTATTGTAGGGGATGGCTCCTAGAAATCTCTATGATGAACACAATTCCTTAGATGATTCAGATGAGTCCCGTGCTTTAAGACAACTGGTGTGAAAAGAGAGAATATAGAGCCTGGAGTTCTGTGAAGATAGAGTGAAGCGAGGAGAAAGAAAGACTGTGGAGCCAGTTGTAACAGGAGCATAAACAGGGCTGGATGTGTTGCTGAGGGAGGGAGGAAAGGAAGAAGAGAGGGAGGGAGGGAGGGAGGGAAGAGACATTCTCATCTGGACATCAGGCTTAAAGCACTTTACAAAGGCCGTGTATGGACTAGAGACTTTTAATAAGATATG
>CABHPQ010168668.1:0-30114 GCA_902168405.1 Peromyscus aztecus | reverse complement strand
TGTGTGTGTGTGTGTGTGTGTGTGTGTGTGTGTGTGTGTGTGTGTGTGTGTGTGAGAGAGAGAGAGAGAGAGAGAGATTTTATATGTTTTATATAAACCACAAACATATAGATAGATAGATAGATAGATAGATAGATAGATAGAGATATTATATAAAATCAGACCTCCAACTGTTTCCCAATCCATGCCCCCTATACTTGTGCCAGTTAATAACGTAAGTATTCTTCCAGTTCTTCCATTCACTGCTCTGGTTCAGAACTTGGAATCCTGTCCTCGATGAACCCCCACCAACTCTGTTTCTGCTTTATTATCAACCCATCTCTTCGACCATCACACACATCCAGAGTCACCACTGCCCCTGCTGCTACCCAGCCCGGCCACCATCATCGTCTGCCTGCTGCTGGCACTGTGAACCGTCTGCTGGATCCTGCCCTTGACTCTGCTCTTATCTGCAGCAGCAGCCAGGGCGACCTGCAGGTCAGAGAATGTCACTCCCTCTCATCTTAGAACAGACGTAGAGTCTTCTCAATGGCCTGTACACTCTAACTGCATCCCCTTCTCCCTCCCATCTCCCTCTTATCCCCACTTTATCTCCTCACTCTTCCTCTCACCCATCGCTTGGCTGTCCTAGAGCACACCCAGGCATTCCCGGCTCCCCAAACTGGCTTCCTTATATCCTCAAGTTTCTCTCGAGGCAGTGACCATCCTGCTTCAGATTGTGGGTCCCCACATTCCCTTGTCCCCACTACTCACCTCCATCTGGCATCGCATGTCATTAACCCTTTATTTGCTGTCTAGGATGTAAGCTCCACAAAGACAGGGTCCTGCTCACTGCTGTTTCCCAAACATAACCACCAGTGCCTGGCAGAGAACAGAGTTGCTCAGAGAAAAAATCACTGAATGAATAAAGGAATGAATGAAAGAGCTGGTAGTGGTGGGAAAGAAGTTAACACCCTACTCTTTAAAGTGGTGCTAATAACTACAGGAGCAGGAAGGAAATTGGCTGTGAGTATTTCTTTTCTGTTCCCATTAGAATCTCTAATGAGATTGCACGGTTGTGTTATTATTTCAAAAGCACCAGCTTCCCAGTGTTTAACACTGGACCAAATGCAGTTGCTATTTGTTTCCATCCCTTCCTCCCTAATGGGTGAGGGGATCTGCTTGCTGATCTCCCTCCCCATGACCATCAGAGGCTGGGGAACCCTCTGCCTCTCAGCTTCTACTCAGGCCCAGCCCACACTCTATAGAATCTTTGAGTACCTACTGTGTACCATGTGCATGGTTCTCGATCTGAATTATTAGCACCCCAAACATATGCTCCACATTTGGGCCACAGTCCTGGTTCTCTCCACCTGTAAGAATTTTAGTGACCAGCTGAGTCTCACTGATAAGGTGTCACCTCCCCACCAAGAGTTCTTTGATATAGCATGTGTCAATGTCATGGTACCCAGACCTTATATCTTGGCATTTCTGGGAAGGATTAACTGAGAGAGGAAATGACTCCAAGTCCTGGGTGGCTGGAGAAATGGTTCAGCAGTTAAGAGCATGTAATGCTCTTGCAGAGGACTCAAGGTGACAGCCTCAGTGTTAGGTGGCTCATAATCACCTGTAACTACATTTCCAGGGGCTCTGATACCTTCTTCTGACCTCTGTGAATGCCGATACACAGGTACACATGCCAGTGCACAGTTGTGCACATGCACGTGCGCGCGCGCGCGCGCGCGCGCACACACACACACACACACACACACACACACACACACACACAAAGAGGTCCTGGGAAAAACTCAGTGCTGCTTGCTTGCCTGCCTTAGCTTTTTGCTGGTAAGGACCTCTATCCCATTGTTATTGTTTCTGGTGTTCACTGACCTCAGAACTCAGCTTCTTCAGGCTCTCCGTGTGGGCTGAAGGCCAGCAGACTTTCAGAGCCAGAATGGAACTGCTGAGGCATCCTGCCTCACGGATTAAACACACCTACCAGGTTCTCAGCCTCTCTAGCATGTAGACGGCCATTGTGGACTGTCCATCCCATGTTGTAGAAGCCAATCTAATAAATCTTTTATTATGTGTATTCATTCTCTAGAGCAGTGGTTCTCAACCTTCCTAATGCTACCACCCCTTAATCCATGTTGTGGTGACCCCCAACCATAAAATCACTTTCATTGCTATTTCATAACTGTGATTTTGCTACAGTTATGAATCATAATGTAAAATACCTGTATTTTCTGATGGTCTTAGGGGACCCCTGTGAAAGTACCATTCGACCGCAAAGGACGTGACCCACAGGTTAAGAACCACTACTCTAGAGACTCCTAACACAGAAGTCCATGTACCTTCAAGATTCTCCTTGAAGACTCCCCAGCATCAATTAAGCCCCTTTGGACCACCTCTTTAGAAAATCCTTTTAGTCCTAATCAACTGAGATAGCAGTTTTTCTGACAACTTACTTTCCTCTTTATCATTCATATCCTGACAACCAGTTTACCAGGCTGTGGATTTCTTTAGGACAGGGACAGAGTGGCCTCAGGTTTGCCGCACCAGAAAGGACCTGCGCTCAGTGCTGGCTCCAGGCATACTTGTCTCAAGGGCGTCCTTGGGGTAAGCTGGGTTTGGAAGTCCCTATCTGGTAGTGAGGCCATCCAAAAGAAGACCCCCAGTGAGGTTCCTTCCTCCTCCAGCCATTGCCAAAGATGAAGTTTTCCCTTCAGCTTCTCCATGCAGCTCCACTTCCCCAAGGAACAGTTCTGCCTGCTGCTTTTAGTCCTAATATTTTGGCAGCCAAACAGCATGCTGTTCTGCAGAAGATGAGGGAAAGTGCTTGTGATCTGATCTCAACAGCTTCTCAGATCTTCCCTGCTCTCCAGAGCTCCACTCAGGGTCCAAGATTGACACTGGGACACATCTCCTGGCATCACCTCTGCCCTTGGAGAGAAGATATTGTCTGGGGAGTTGCACCTAGAATCCCACTTGCAAATCACAAACTCTAGCTTATGAAGGACACAGCCTGGGCATCCCTGTCCCTCAGGACCTGCTACTCAACCCTGGTGCACCATGATGGGTCACCTTGAACATGCTTTCTAGGAAATGACACCATTCGGGTCTCAGGACAGTGTTTCTCAGCCTCTCTTATGTCTGTGAAACAAAGATGACTGTACCTGAGTGTCAAGAGTTATGGCTTGTGCTCTTCCAACACTGGAGACAGACATTATTTCAGAGTATGTGTCAGCTGGAGAGCAGGAAGCGACTGCCTGGCAGAAACACTTAGGTAAAAGACAAACAGTTAACATATGGGCTCCTACCATGCCGCAAGAATGCAACAGAGTCTCGCATAATGTAATGTATGGCAGATCCATTTTCTTGCTCCCCATGTTCTCATTTACGATTCTGGAACGCAGTATTTGCAACAACCGTGCACAGCACTTAAGGGACATTTTGCAATACGAAGCAGTTTGTATTACTTTTGTGTGTGTGTGTGTGTGTGTGTGTGTGTGTGTGTGTGTGTGTGACCAGTTTCCCAACCTCAGCACTATTGACATTCTGGAATGGTTAGTTCTTTGTTACAGAGCGGACCCATGTCTACCTGTGACTTTAGCAGCATCCCTGGGTCTCTGTCTGCTATATATCAGAAGCAGGTTGTGTCAATCACTCAAACATTAATACATTCTCATGGAGAGCAAGAATGGCTTCCCCAGCTGGGAGCCACTTACCTAGACACAGTGTGCGTGAGAGACACTCTGTTTTTATACTAGAAACCACAGGAGTATTATACCCTAGAACTGCCTGGGTGAAATTGTGGCCTTCTGGGTATTTTTTTTTTTTTTTTTGTGAAACTGTTTATGACTATGTTCTATGTCTCACTATGTACCCTAGATTGGTCTGGAGTGCTCAGTCCCCCTGCCCCAGCTTCTCAAGTGCTGGTGTGAACCTCCACAGTTGGCTATGAATAAAGTTTTATTTTAATAATATTGATTTTAGGGACTGGGGAGATGGCTCAGCAGTTAAAACTACAGGCTACTCTTCTAGAGCAGCCACATGGCAACTCACAACTGTCTCTAATTCCCAATCCAGGAAATCCAATGCCCTCTTCTGGCCTCCAAAAGCACCACACACCCACACATGCCAACACAGACATGCATGTAGGCAAAATACCTATAATGTAAAATAAATAAATCTTTAAAATGATAATATTGATATTAAAATGTTATATCCATTAGTTACTGTATTTATTCCCTAATTTCAGCAAATACTTCAGTTGACCAAACAAAAATTACATTATTGAAAATATAAGCAGGACATGGTGACATACACCTTTAATTCTAGCACTCAGGAGGCAGAGGCAAGTGGATCTCTGTAAGTTCAAGGCCAGCCTGATCTACTTAGTGAGTTTCAGGACAGCCAGGGCTGCATAGGGAGACTCTGTCTCTAAAAAAAACAAAAAACAAAAATAGCCAGCGGCGGTGGCACACGCCTTTGACCCCAGCACTTGGACAGGTAGAGGCAGGCAGATCTCTGTGAGTTTGAGGCCAGCCTGGTCTACAGAGTGAGTTCCAGGACAGGCACCAAAACTACACAGAGAAACCCTGTCTGGAAACAAACAAAAAAAAAAAAACAAAAAAGAAAATGTAAGGAAAAATATACTCAAATGGTCTATATTCAGCTCAATCTATAATTTATGATAAAAACATGTTAAAACCTCAGACAATATAATCAAATTTTAAAAATTCGGATCATTTTAAAATAGAAGATAATGATATGACCTTCATTTGTTTATATATTTGTTTTTTTGTTTATTTAGGCGGAGTCTCATTCTGGTTGGAACTTGCTATGTAGATGAGGCTAGCCTTGAGCTCACAGAAATTCACGTTGAAGCTGGGTGGTAGTGGCATACACCTTTAATTCCAGCACTCGGGAGGCAGAGGCAGTCGGATCTCTGTGAGTTCGAGGTTAACCTGGTCTACAGAGTGAGTTCCAGGACAGTCAAGGCTACACAAAGAAACCTGCTCTCAAAAGAAAAAAAATCGACATTGACTCTACCTCATAAGTGCTAAGATGAAAGGCATGTACCACCACACCCTGATAAATAATGTAACTATCTTGATTACATGCCAACATAATTAGTGATTTTGCTAAAAATAAAAGCATGGAAAAATAAAAGTAATGGGGGCTTAAAAGATAGCTCAGTGGATAAGAGCACTTACTGCAGAAGCCCAAGGACCTGAGTTCAAATCCCCAGCATCAGTAGAAAAAGGCAAGCACGGCCACTCATTCACCTCTAACCCCAGCACTGTGGAGGTAGAGACAGGGGGATGCCTGGGGCTTATGCTGAGGATGGACACTAGCCTACCACAGCTTCGAGGAGAGATCCTGTCCAAGGGATCAAGTGGAGAATGACTGTCCTAGTGTGTCATCCGTTGCTGTGATAAACACCTGACCTAAAGCAACGTGGGGAGGAGAGGGTGTCCTCCGCCTCACAGCTTACAGTTCTTCACGAAGGGAAGTCAGGGCCGGGACTCAAGGCCTGAGCGAGCGCCGAGTCAGGAACTGAGGCAGAGATCACAGAGGGTCGCCTATCACTGGCTTCATCTCCAAGGCTTATTTCATTCTTTTCTGATATAAGCCAGGCCCACCTGCCCAGGGGCGATACCGCCTACAGGGAGCTGGGCCCTCCCACATCAACCATGAAGAAAATGCCCCACAGACTTGCCTGTAGGCCAACCTGATGGGGGTATTTTCTTGATTTAGATTTTCTCTTCCCAGAACTCAAGCTGACAAAGATCCTAAGAGCACAGTGATAGAATAGGACAAAGGGCATCCTCCTCTGATTTTTGCATAGGCATGAACACACACACACACACACACACACACATTGTTTTAATAAACAAGTGTTTATTAAAAATAATAAAGTCATAAAATATATATTCATGGTTAATGTGCATTTAGTTTTAATTCTCATCCCAACATTGAGCGTTAAGACCTGGACAAGAATAGCCTAATTTAGTTGCTATTTAGTTGAATTTCAGTCACATAAAAACAGTACTTTCATACGCATTTTGCATTTTGTTTTTGTTTTGTGCGCACGTATGTGTCCATATGTTGGGTGGGTATGTGTGCATGTGAGTCACAGGTGTGCATGTAGAAGCCAGGATGTCATTCCTCAAATGCACCTTGGTTTTGAGACTGGACCTCTCACTGATCTGGAGCTTGCCAAGAAGACAAGCTGGCCCATGAGCTCCAGGAAGCTTCCTGTCTCTCCCCGCCAGTGCTGGGGTCACAAGTTTGCACCACACCCTGCTTTTTTAAGTGAGTTCTGGCAATTGGGTTCGGGTCCTCATGCTTACAAGGCAGGTACTTTCCCAGCTGAGAAATCTCCCCAGGCCTGTATTTTGTTGCTCTGGTGTGCCTGTCTGCGTGGGAAGCTACAGGGTATTTTATTGAACAGTTCACTTGCTTGGTTTATCATGCAGGGTCCTTAGGCCTCCACTTGTCCTGACATCCGGGAGAGTTCCAGCCTGCTTCATCCCCTTGCCCTGAGGTCTAAGCCCAGGACCTGAGACAGGACCACAGGGGCTCTAGGTCTGAGGATGGGGTGGGGATAGGTATGACTTGCTGAGCCAGGGCAAAACGATTAAATATACAAATATATTGCAGCCCTTCCTCACCCTCCTTAGGTTCCAGGTTCCTCACAGTCTTCCTTAGTTGGTGCTTAGAATCCAGCCCCAGGCACAGCCGACCCATCTTCCCACCTTCTATTTAGCTGTCCACAAGGACAGCGACACCTCCCTTACTCCAGGCACTGGACTAGGCCGTGAGTGAGATGGGCGACAGTTACTGCTTTATTGTTCCGCTGGGCATGGGACACACATCGTGATCCCAGCCCTCTGCACAGGGCATTGTATCTGGCCTTACACAGACCGTGGTAACACATGCTGATACCGTCAGCACTTGGGAGGCTGGTGGGGGGATCACCACAAAGGCAAAGTCAGCCTAGCCTAGATAATGAATTCAAGACCAGTCTGGGCGACAGAACAAGACCTTCTCTCAAAACAAAACAGCTCATTCCCAGAAGGGTGGCCTTAGCAGTGGCCACTCCGACTCTCCCTGTCCTCTGCTCAGGACAGGTCCTGTGGAAAAGTCATTGTGTTTATTAAGGTACACATTCACGTTTTCAGAATCTTGCTTTCTGCTCTCCCAAGCAATAATTAATGCAATTTAAATCAACAGGGACTTGTTAAGCTCCTATTACCTGACAGGTGTGGATCTGTCCTCACATGACTCAATGATCCAGAAAAATGTCCCTGAAGGAACTCACACCTAGGTAGAAGAGGGCAGGCCAGCCTATAAGGGACTCTTTAATGCCTGGCTAAGGCAGTGACAAAGGCTTGCACAAAACTCAGTGGCAACAGAGAAGGGAGAAATAAAGGCGTGTTGGCAAGGGAGGACTGCGGGTGCTGCCTCAGCCGAGTCTTAGGATGCGTAGCCCCGCTTTGCCAGAAGCAGGTGGGGGATGGGCAGGGGCCGCAGTCTCGGCTGCGCTGGGAGTTCTTTCCTTTTGCACTCCAGCAGTGTGACAGAAGCTATGACAAAGATCAGTTGTTCCCAGGGTTTCCCCGGCCCTCATGCCAGAGCTGGCCCTGCAAGCTTTCCCATGTACAGAAGCAGCTGTCATCTCTGCAGGCAGAGGGGTGAGAGATGCGGCTGAGGACAACCAGGCTGTCTACCCTCCAAGCGTCGTTGTGGAGCTCTGAAGACACAGGAGTGTGCGTATGTGTGTGGGGGGCGGGGTGGGGGGGGAGTCCTGTTCCTAGAGTTGTCAAAAAAAATTGGAAGACACTGTTATATGCTCAAGAAACTCAAAGCACATCTATAAAATACGTGAGGACTGACTTAGGAGCTTGGAAAGTTTGCAAGCAACACTCCAAGTAACCACACGAAGAGGCTTCCTTCCCGAGGGCTAGAGGATAAGGGAAGTGTCTGCAGTGGGTGGGTTAGTCCGGGTGCTTGGGGGCTCCTTAGGAAGGAGGCACAAGCCTTCTGGGTAGGTGTCACACCAGGATGGAGGCTGGCAAAACCGAAAAGAAAAAGAAAAAAGAGGCTATAGATAAGAGGTAGATTACTGAATTTACTCTGAAAAAAAAAAAAGATAGAGAAATAATAGGATATAAGGGTACATTATTGAATCTACTCTGAAAAGAAAAAAGGGAAGATATAGAAATGACAAGATAAAAGGTAGATTTTTGAATCTACTCAGAAAAAAAAGAGAATATGGATATGATAAGATAAAAAGGTAGATTATTGAATCTACTTTTAAAAAGGAACTAGTTGTTTTAAATAGGATAAGTAATGAAATTTTTTAATGGAGTTTTTTGTCTGAATCTGTCAAATGTTAATGGACTAGACATTGTTAATGTACTTCTTGATAGTGTATATTGTATATACTTTTTCTTATATTAGTTATAAGTTTTTTATTTTAAACAAAAAAATCTGGGGGTCAGAGAACAGAACAGCCACTATATTAAACATAGAGGTTAGGCAGTGGTAGCACACGCCTTTAATCCTAGCATTCAGGAGGCAGAGATCCATTCGGATCTCTGTGAGTTCAAAGCCACACTGGAACAGCCAGGCTTGGTGACACATGCCTTTAATCCCAGGAAGTGATGGCAGAAAGCAGAAAGGTATATAAGGCGTGAGGACCAGGAACTAGAGGCTTTTTAAGCTTTTAGGCTTTTGAGCAGCAGTTCAGCTGAGATCCATTCGGATGAGGACTCAGAGACATTTATTCTGAGGAAACAAGATCAGCTGAGGAGTTGGCAAGGTAAGGTTGACTGTGGCTTGTTCTGTCTCATTGATCTTTCAGAATTTACCCAATATCTGGCTCTGCGTTTTTTTATTAATAAGGCTGTTTAGCAATTTGTGCTACAATTGGCTCCTCACTGTTGGGCATTGATCTACACAGACCTAAGAAAGCTTAAAGATTCTGAATGCACAGAAATGAAGCCACACTAACTAGGCTTCCTAGTCTCACAGTCTCATGCCAGCAGCAGTGCAGACTCGTCCCCAAGAGCTGCCTACAAGAGGAGCTGGCCGCTGGCCGTCAGCCACCATGAGCTAAGCGGCATGGTGGATTCCTGCTGCAATACACAGAGGCATCTGCAAGCCTTGTAGCATAGTGCATGGTGGATATAGTTTTTGCTAGTACAGACCAAAAAAAAAAGGGGGGGGGGGTTCTGGGCTACACGCTGCTTTAATGGAGGCATAGACCCACTGCTTCCGAGAGCTGGTGGTACGCATGGCTCCCAGAGCTGTTGGTAAACATACCACCACCATGTTAAAGAGCTGAGGTGGGCGGTGCCAACAGTCAAGGCTGACACTTCTGCTCTAACCACTCTACAGTTTAAAGCAATAGACTCACAATAAAACAGATTCAGATGAAATAAATGGTTTACAATATGTATAAAAATATATGTAGGCTTGAAAGAGAGAGGAAAAGGAATATAGACAGTTATATAAAGAAATAGAAAGTTTTAAAAAATAAAGTCTTTAAAGAGAAAGTAAAAGTAATATAAAAAATAAGCCACATGAAGATGGAAATCACACAGAGAGTCTGGATTATATTGGATTTTTAACTACAGAGAGACATTTGATTGTAAAAGTTGCTGAGTTAAATCAATATGTATATTTTAAAGATATCTTGATTTCAAAATTTATGTCTAAGTGTACATTGCTTTGGAAAAGCTTCTGTTTTTGTTTCCACAGAAGATGAGAACCTGTGGATTACTTTCAACCTAAGATGGTTTGATCAAGGAAGACCCCCTGAGAAGTCTCCAGATGTTTCAACATCCAGATCAGCTTCAAGGCAACTGGCCCAGACAATGCAACCTCACAGACTACTCCAGTCAGGACTTGACCATAATTCTTAATTTTCTCAGGATCCCCGTAAGAATACAGTGCCCCCTATCAGCAAGAAGTAGCCTAGAAAACTACGCCCACATTCCCAAACTGGATTATGGATGTTTGTCTTTGTTTAGGTTGTTGGCTACAAATTGTTATTGGTCATAGTCAATCTCTTTCTAAAAGAAGAAAGGAGGATATGATATAGAAATATATGATATAGATATGATAGGATGAAAGGGTAGATTATTGAATCTACTTTTAAAGAGCAACTTATTTTAAATTGCTATAGATTTTAGTTTATTGATACAAATTTAAAGTTAATTTTGTTATACTGTATGTATATTCCTACTCTTGTTTAAGGTATTATGTTTGTGCAGCTCATTTGAAATTGTAATGGATAATTAAGAAATACAGATTAATAATTAGTCTTCTATGATAGTCAAACTTATAGTCATGTATACATAGGTATACATAGATATAATTTATTTAGGTAGGTAATCATCAAACACTTCAAAGACATACAGAATATGGCATTTAAAATGTTTTAAAAACTTAGACTTTTCTAGACAATGAGAGACATCTGCTCCTGGCAGCACCAATTACTTCAAGGAATATTATGAGCACCAAAGACACTCCATATGGAGTTTATTTTCCTCATGGCAAAAATTAGCCATTTGGGCAAGAAACTGTTCTTGCCTGGACTGCTTGACAAAATGTTGTACAAACTGGACATGCAGGACCCATAGGAAGGTGACCACTGAATTTTGCAAGGCGAGATGGTCCTTCAGGTTCCTGCTTCACAGAAGAGACTGCCAGACATTCTACAGGACACATGGAGAAGTGACTAAAAAGCTCTAGGCCTATAGGCTGAAGATGGATGCACCAACGTTGCAGAGGAACTTTGGGTGATTGTCCAGGCAGTCAGCTGTCTCTGTCATTTCCAGAATTTTGGAAGTTGCTTACAATGTATTTCCTGTTTACTTAGGTAGTATTATATCCTTCTGAGGCCTTTGATATAGTTGAAGACTAAATAGTTATAATTATAATTTTCCTTGGTTATAATAAAAGATAAATTAGATATGAAACTTTAGACTCACAAATATAGGATAGAATATTTTCTTTAATTTTGCCACATACAAATAGACTAGATATTGTAACTGTAATTCTTGCTTGATAACTGTTTTGTTATATGTAATTTTACTATGTTAAAGTTAAAACCTTCCCTTTTTGATTAGACAGAAAAGGGATCTGCTGTGGGATGTTCTGTATGCTGTGAATATGTGTTGCTCTGACTGGTTGATAAATAAAACACTGATTGGCCAGTAGCCAGAAAGGAAGTACAGGCGGGACAAACAAATGAGAAGAATTCTGGGAAGAGGAAGAGCGGAGTCAGGGGTCGCCAGCCAGACACAGAGGAAGCAAGACGACAAGGCAGAACGGAGAAAAGGTACCAAGCCATGTGGCTAAACATAAATAAGAATTATGGGTTAATTTAAGTATAAGAGCTAGTCAGTAATAAGCCTGAGCTAATGGCCAAGCAGTTATAATTACTATAAGCCTCTGTGTGTTTATTGGGGTCTGAGCGGCTGTGGATCGGGTGGGACACAGGAAAACTTCTGACTATAGCGATCCTGCTGTTTCAACTTCCCACGTGCTGGTATTATAAGCTTGTGACACCATACCTGGTGCAAAGAGCACTTCCTCCCCCTAACAGGCTGATAAAAAAAAAAAAAATACCAGTGGTTGCAGAAACTATTCAAGTTTGTGACTTGGGTGGCACTGGAAGCTGTTTTCTCTCTGCCAGTTCCCTGCAACTTGCTGAACACAAATAAACCTTGTGTCTGAGCTCTCAGGGTCTCTGTATTGGCTCAGCTGTGAAGGTCATTTCTCAAGGACATTTCCCCAGCTTGTCCCGGAAGAAGGGCTGGCACCAGTCCCATGTCCTGTGGCCTCCTGTCCACCTGGTTGCCCTTATTGCAAATTTCAGGCAAGCTTTGACTAGAGCATCCTCACACTCTGCTAAGAGCTACAGCCAGCCTACACCTAATCAATCTTCATCCAAAACAAATCCCTTCTTGGATGGGAATTGAGCCAGGATTAATTCTCCATCTTTAGCCCTAAACCATAACTTTTTTTTTATTTTTATTTTTATTTTTATTTTTTTTTTTTTGGTTTTTTGAGACAGGGTTTCTCTGTGTAGCTTTGCACCTTTCCTGGAGCTCACTTGGTAGCCCAGGCTGGCCTCGAACTCACAGAGATCCGCCTACCTCTGCCTCCCGAGTGCTGGGATTAAAGGTGTGCGCCACCAACGCCCGGCAACCATAACTTTTTATAATGGATTCTAGAGGTCTTTTGGAATTGTTGTTATCCCGGTACTCTGAAGTTCCACGATTCCATTCATCCGGCAGATCTGAAGATCAGCTCCTTATCCTGATGCTCCACTTCATAGCCACAAAATCTAATGACTTCCAGGAATCCCAGCATCCTCCTCCCCCAATATTCTTCACTTCCACCTTGGAAGGATGGGATGGTTAGGTTAACCCTGAGCCACTTTGAACAGGCTTTATAGCAGAAGTGCACATGTCCCAGAGGCATGGCTACAGAAATTCTCACAAGATGACTACACCTGTAACTACCACCCATGGTACAGAGTGGAACATCCTCAGCCTCCTCAAAGGTCTCCTCTTCTCCATCACCAAACCCCTCAAGTGGAGCTTCAAACACCATGAATGCTTTGAACCAGAGAGGCAGCAAAGCTCATAACCAGGGGGAAACTCAATCCTATTTGTCTTCTGAGAAACTCTTCCAGAGGGCAAGGAAGAACATTGGGAATCTGTTGCAGAGATGGCGATGTCTGGGACCAGAGAGTGCCAGGGAGGGAGAAAAGGGACAGAGATGGGGACAGGGGGCAGGAGCCCAACTAGCCCACTGTCTTAGCTGTGCTTGTCTCTGGCCTGCAGCTTGATTGAATGACCTTAAAAGCCTCCTACACCAGAGTTGAAAGTCTTCTATTCAAACCAATCATCCGGAAAGCAAGCCTCCCACTGGTGCTTAATTCACTCAAGGAAAGATTAGAAGAACCTGGTTACCAAGCTTTGAGAAGTTGCTCATAAATTCAGCAGGAACCTGCAATCCTCAGAGACTTCTATTTTTACCAAAAACACACACAGAGAAGTGGAGAATTTTCAAATGAATTAGACATGAGATTGATCTTTTTATAAAAGAGAAAAAGAACCACAATGCTCTGTTTGAACTCTCCCTCTCATCTCTGGTTTCCCTCAGTTGCCTCATCTTGATGGCTCACGTCAGGCCTGCACTCTGACCCAGGAACAGCCCATTTGGTGGCCAGTAGTCACACACACCAAGGACTCCTCAAAACAATGACCATAGTCTTGTCTGCAACCCCCAACCTGGGCCTGGGACACTCTAAGGGGAGCTGGTCAAGATGATTCCTCCAAGCCCAACCGAATGAGAACTGTGCACACAGTAAGGGCCACTAGTGGCCTTAAACAGGACCCGCTCAGTCATGGTTGGAGAGAGAAGCCTAGGTCCTCAGCTGGTGCTGCAGGGCTAGGAGTATGCAGGTGTTTCAAAGCTGTCTTATTTGACATTCAGCACACTGCGCTCCTCGGCAGGAGCAGCTGCCTGGCATACTCATCTCTACAAAAGCATTTAAGGACTCCTGTTTCTTCTTCTGAACTCTGCACACACAGTATCTGCGGTTCTTACGGGGTGTTCTGTGGACCCCATAGGTTCTATGGCAGTAGTTCCAGAGCCACCAAATACCCACTGCTCTGAGTCTCTACACACGATAACTGGAAAGCTCAGTTTATATGTATGGTATGCCTTTCAGAACATCGTCAGGCAGGTGGTTCTGTCTTTCTGG
The DNA here is from genome assembly GCA_902168405.1 of Peromyscus aztecus. NCBI lineage: Eukaryota > Metazoa > Chordata > Mammalia > Rodentia > Cricetidae > Peromyscus > Peromyscus aztecus. The sequence goes on along the minus strand of CABHPQ010168668.1, from coordinate 16,337 downwards.
CCAAAACAGAATGATTTTTAAAATGATAGATGTTCCTTGCCTCGCAGTAGGCTTCAGTTCCAATAAACCCAGCACAGGTTGGAAGTATCCAAAAGTGAAAATGCAGGCAATACTGCTAAGCCCCACAGCTTTGCAAACAGCTGTCTAGCAGACACACGGAACCTCTGGATATTCCCCTACAACCTTGTCTGCCAAGTTTATGCTTGAGAACCATGTGATCAGATGAGAGTGTCAGATGCCCTGGAGCTAGAGTTACAGGTAGTTGTGAGCTGCCACTCAAGTGAGTGCTGATAACTGAGCTCTGGTCCTCTCTCGAGCAGAACATGGCCTTAACTGCTGAGCCATCTCTCTGGCCTCTTAGAATATATTATGTAAGTTTAGGGTATTACCTTGGGCCATGCTCATAACCATCCACCATATGCACTGGTTAGAATCCCTTGTTAGATTATCTGTTATCCAGATCCCAACCTTGATCACAGAGCTGATTGAGACCTGCAATTCACTGCTCACTGCCTGACACCTCTGGAGTATTACTAGTCCAGAAAAGATGGAAGTCCAAGCTTTCAAGCATGGCTTCCATTGAATGCACATGGCATTCACAACATCACAAAGTTAAAAAGGATCAAAACTGAAAACTATCACTAATTGAGGACTGTCATTAACATATGCATAGCTTACCAAGTAAGATAAAATAAATCTTAAAGTGTCTTTTCTCTTTAGGCGGTGGAGATGGCAAATTCTAATCTTAATGAGGTCAGAGAAGTGAGTAAGAGTAGCGTGGGCTTCTGGGGAATAACAGGAAATTGCTGTGGGATGTTCTGTATGTTAAATGTGTTGCTCTGATTGGTTAATAAATAAAACACTGATTGGCCAGTAGCCAGGCAGGAAGTATAGGCAGGACAAGGAGAGAAGAAAATGCTGGGAACAGGAAGGCTGAGGAGAGAGACACTGCCAGCCGCCGCCATGAAAAGATGTTAAGGTACTGGTAAGCCACGAGCCACGGGGCAACTTATAGACTAATAGATATGGATTAATTTAAGATATAAGAACTAGGTAACAAGAAGCCTGCTGCGGCCATACAGTTTGTAAGCAATATAAGTCTCTGTGTGTTTACGCAGTTGGGTCCAAGCGGCTGCAGGACTGGCAGGTGAGAGAGATTTGTCCTGACCATGGGCCAGGCAGGAAAACTCCAGCTACAGGAAATGGTAGGGTCTTGACTAGAAGTGAGCATCCTTGTCACTCTCAGCCAGTTACCCCATATAAAAGTAGAAATGCCAAATTCTCTAATGCTTTAAGAGAAGACAGGTGTTCCTCGGCTTATGTAGGATGAGTAGGTTCATAAGTGTGTAGATTTTTAAATATTGGCAATGTGCTGGTTAGTTTTAACTATCAGCTGACACAATTTAGAATCACCTGGGAAGAACATTTAGTTGAGGGATTATCTAGGTCAGGTTGGCCTGTGGGCCTGTCTGTGGGTGATTGTCTTCACTGTTACTTAACTCAGCCCACTGTGAGTGGTACCATTCCCTAGGCTGGGCACTGAACTGTATAACAGTGAAGACAGCTAGGCGAGCATAAGCAGCAAGCGTCTACATGTTTATTCTCTTTCTCTCTTGGCTGTGGATATGATGCTTTAAGTTCCTGCCTTGACTTTCCTGCAATAAGGGGCTGTAACCCAGCATTGTAAGCCAAATAAACCTGTTCCTCTTTATGTCACTTTTTTGCCACAGCGACAGAAATAAAACAGGACAGGCAATGAATTCAAGTTTTAAAAGATTAAAAGCATCTGTGGTGGAGCTCCTGGAGTCCATGGGCCATAGACTTCTGGTTTCAGACTAAGGGAAGAGGCTCAGAACACTGCAGGAAAGGAGGGTTTGGGGGCCATTTCAGAAGCTGACTGGAAAGAAATACTACTGGGAAGAATGGAGAGTCTCGGGTTCCAGAGCGCTAAAAACCTGAGTCACTGTGGCCCTAGGATGCTAGAGTTGCCAGCAAAGCCACCTGCCTGGGGGAGGTCTGAAGTGCCTGGGTGAAGGGCAGTGTCAGCCACCAAAAGGACCACAGCCTTCATCTACTTTCTGTTGATAACAAGCCTGCCTCCATCTTAGGCTTGAAAGCCATCTTATAGAAAAGACACACTAGATTCATTCCTGTTTGATTACGTCTGTTTCTCAAGGATTGGGCTATGCCCTACCTGTAACCTTAACTACAAATGATCCTGTACTGCCTGTTCCAGGAAATGACAACCATGTATTTGTTTCAAAAGGTTATTATGACCACCTTGTTAATAGGTTTTCTGTCCCCTGGTAATAGATTTCTCTGCCAACGCAGGAAGCCAGATCAAGCCGAATTGACAAGTAAAAGACCAGGTTTGTTCTGAGCAAAGCAACTCCCAGGTGAGTCCTCCAGCCCCCAGAGATCGAGGCAGGGAAGGAGGCAGGAGAAAACCACACGGCCAAACTAAAGGAGGGAACTTATGAACCCTGTAGGTGAGGGTGATGACATGTTCTCCACAAGCTGGGTTTGTGCCGATTACAATGCTTTGGGCAGGGATTGGGCCACTGGCAATTTCAGGGGAGGAGCTGCCCACCATCACCAGGAATGTGAAACTGGACTCTCTGGCGGTTTTTCTTTGTTGGTGATTGGCTGAGGGGCAGGATTTGGAGAGGCAGGCATGGGGCTTTCACAGGGGCGAGCTGTTCCAGCTGAACACTTGCTACCATGTCTTTGTTTTAGGACTTTGTTATGAGCAACTTGTTATGCTTATATTTTTGCTTCTGTAACCCCGCCTATTTGTCTGCCAACACCCCCCCATTTGGAAACCCCCACTCCTGATCTATAAAAACTCTTATCTTCCCCATGTCCAATGCTGATCTCTTGAACCCACCTTTAGGGAGAGACAGCCCATGTACACGAATTTAAAAAAGTTTGCTTTAATTAATTTGGCCATGATTTGGGTCAGTGGGCTTTCTCTTCACATCTGTGGGATTAACACTCTGCCAAGCCTATCACCCAGTCCAAACACAGAAGGGAAAAATTCCATAAAACCAGGCACAGCAACTTCCCCCGGCTAGAGGTATTATTATTATTATTATTATTATTATTATTATTATTAATGCTTTAGGCTCGGATGCCTCTAACCAGTGGCTTTTTGAGAATAGGTCATGGAGCCCTGAGGGCCCCAAACTCTTAGAAGGTCCTTAAAGTAAGACAATTTCTGCTAATAACCTGAGGATGGTGGTATTCATCTCTTGGGCTGTGGTGACGTTTGTGTGATGGCCAAGGAATGGAGAGTGAAACAGAGGTCCATTCCTTTGAATTCAGGCCTGGCACTGAGCTGGACTCATCCCCACACTGTGAAGCCGCACCAAGGAATGTTCCAGATAAAGCGGTGAGGATTGTCCATCCCCTTACCCTGTGTTGTCCGCCCCTGTGATGCACTGGAAACCCTTCCCAGGCAGCTGCTCTGGATGGAGGCTGCCTTGATGAAAAGCTCTGGAGGGAGGAGGAATTTGAGCTGCGAGATTTTTTTTTCCTTGTTTCCCTTTTTAATGGAACACCAATTTTACCCAAAAGAATCACTAATAGGCAAAATGTGGTTATTCAGACCTGGATATGTGGCAGTTTATTTTAAAATGAACAAAATGAGCCTGTCACATCAAAGAAACCATGAACAGTATTCGTTGCCAATGAGAGCATCGAAGTTTCAAGGGAAAATTTAAAATTTTGGAAAACTTTCCAACCACTACCATAAGCTGAGCAGTTTTTCAGTACTTTAGTGCCCTTCTGAGTAGATTGGTGGTGAAATTAACCAATGGGGTTGTCAGGTCCAAGAGAAACCTGGGGCAAATGGCTAATCATGGTGCCTATTAGCATACCAAAGCCCACTGGCTGCCAGGCTCACTCAGTACCTGAGGATCCTCTCAGTACTTCCCACCCCGCCCCTACCCTAAACCTCTTCAGCCTTGGCTTCCTCCTCCAGCTTCTGATTCCTATATAACTTGGCCATTTTGGCCATCCAGCCCTGGCTCTCTTGGCTCTCTCCTCACTTGGTTTTCTTTGGGTGGAGAATGGCACCATGTGAAGAGATGTCTCGACACTTGGAAGGTCTACCCAGCTCATCAAAGCACTGTTTCCCAGTGACCAATGCATGATACTACAAAACCATGCAAAAGTGGATCTTGTATAGGGGGGCTGGAGAGATGGCTCAGCAGTTAAGAACACTGGTTGCTCTTCCAGAGGACCCAAGTTTGGTTCCCAGCACCCACATGGCAGTTCACAACCATCTGTAACTCCAGTTTCAGGGCATCTGATGCCTTTTTCTGCATTCCATGGGTACCAGGCATGCATGTGGTACTCAGACATGCAGGCAAAACACCCATACATATAAAATAAATTTAAAAATATATCACCCAGAAACACAATACACTAAAGGATTAATTAATTAATAAAACAGAGATAGAAGTACCTTCATTGAACTATGAGGTCAGCTTCTAACTGTAATTAATTTTTAAGTTAACTACTTCTTATATACACATAGTTTCAAATAACATCCATAATTTTATGAAGGGACAATAAAATACTTTTTCCTAACTGTATATATATGGGTGTAGATTTCCTTTATAATCTTCAATCAAACAGCATATCACAGCAGATGGATGTAATAATCTAGACAGTACAGAGAACTGCAGATATTTAAAACAATGCTACTCTTCTCACTCAATAGTTTTGTTCTGGGAAGTGCAGTTATTTTTAATGTATTAAACATAAATGCATTTGAAGTATTAGATGCAAATATGTTAGCATTTGCTGCGTTCATCATTTTTCTTAAAATGAATTACTAAATATAATTGTTCTAAACTGTAGCTTTTAAATTGTATTAATAAATGATCATTATAATTATTGGGGATGGTGGTGTGTATGTATATGTGTATATACAGTGGGGGGGTGCACATGTACCACAGCACCTATATAGAGGTCAGAAAACAATTTTCAGGAGTGATTCTCGTCTTCCACAGTGAGTTCCCGAGACCGAACTCAGGTCATCACCCTTGCCCAGCAAGAGCTTTTACTGACTGAGTCATCTTGCTGGCACAACCCCGAGTTTTGACTTTGGTTATAATAAACAATGATGACTCACATAAATAGCACTTGAAAGTTCCTCAACTTTTCAAAGCATCAAAGTGAGAGAGAAACTAGGTATGGGGGTGCACACCTTTAATCCCAGCCATGGGAGGGCAAAACAGGAGGCCCAGGAGTTAGTGCCCAGCCTGGGTTATAGAATACATCTCAGACTAGTCTTAGGGCTACATAGAGAGATCCTGTCAATTATAATAATAATACCTCATATGAATAAGAATTTTCAGAAGGCTCTGATATAGACAAAATCCTATGCTTTTTCTGGAGGCCAGAAAGAGGTCAGCCACCAAGAGGAAGGGTAAGGATGTTGAGGAAATTAAGATGGATTGCTGGAGACTATGGAGTTTGTTGAAAGGGTTCTTAATCCTATGGGCAGACAGAGAAGCAACAGCACGGTGGAGGGGGTGCTATCAGGCCCTGGCACCAGAGACAGACAGCATGGTGGGGGTCTCTGATCTCCAAAGAAAGGAATCAGAGCCCACATAGCAGAAGTAGGTTTCATTTCTTACAGATTTCTGAGGATAGGGGAGGTTTCACAGTAAGAGCCTATAACCAGGCTCTCTGATTCCCAGGCAGGGGAGGGAGGATGAGAAACAGGATGTGGGGCTTTGTTGTAAACTCACTTCCCAGGTGACATATCATGGCACCAGAAAATCTATTAACTAGGGAATCACAGACAGTGTCTCAGTAGGGTGTCCATAGACATGTGTGAAAGGAGGCTACTACAGATACTATGGCCTGATCAGAGGCTGGGTTCTTAGGTAGGGGCGAGGTGGGAGGGAGAGACAGGACAGTAGAGGTTATGATTTACAGCTTAAAATCACTTTCACCGAAATTATACTTTATCCCCAGCTCCTCTCTGGATGGCCAACAGAAATCTACCTTTTGCACATGAGAAGACAAGACTGAGGAGAAATGTGTAGTCTCTAAACCAGCCCTTTGCTGTGGGATGTTCTGTATGGCAAATGTGTTGCTAATAAAACACTGATTGGCCAGTGGCTAGGCAGGAAGTATAGGCGGGACTAACAGAGAGAATTAAAAGAACAGGAAGGCGGAGGGAGTCACAGCCAGCCACCGCCAGGACAAGCAGCATGTAAAGATGCCGGTAAGCCACGAGCCATGTGGCAAGGTATAGATTTATAGAAATGGATTAATTTAAGATATAAGGACAGTTAGCAAGAAGCCTGCCACGGCCATACAGTTTGTAAGCAATATAAGTCTCTGTGTTTACTTGGTTCGGTCTGAGCGGCTATGGGACTGGCAGGTGAAAGAGATTTATCCTGACCGTGGGCCAGGCAGGAAAACTCTAGCCACAGCCCTTAGCAAACCAGTCAGGATGTGAATCCAGGTCCTCAAGGCTCCAACCCCAGCATGCCTTCTGTTCATACACACTCTACCTCTGGATCTTATGTGATCTTTAGGCTCCCCTCTCTTCCTTTCCCTCCCTCCCTTGACTGGTCTCATGGATAACGTGTGGCTGTCTTTAAAAGGGGGACTGAAATCCACTTCCCAAATTGAAACATTCTGTACTTGACTGTGGGAAATCACTCCTACATTTTCCCCCAGGGTACTCCTGAGGAGTGAGAGATAAGAGATTTAGATAGAAATATGGAGGGGAGAGAGACAGATAGAAACACAGGATAGCCTTGGGAGGGCCTGGATCATTATCCACCAGCCCCTTCTTTCTACTCTAAAGAACTTTTTAAAGGAATACCAAGGGGTGGAGCAAAAGACCTCCCCAAAGCACAGCCAAGTGCAGACCCTTCTAAACACCTGGTAACCACGCACATGGTCCAGCAATCTAATAGCTCTGCTGGGTAAAGCAAGCTCAAATCTCACTAGGAATCTTTGTGGGCCTCCACACTTGACCAGAACAACTCCACCCACAGCTGGCAGCCATGCCAGCCTGTGACCCATCTGTCCTCTGCCTGTGACTGAGGGAACGAGGGTCACTGGATCTCCCAGGAACTATCCATAAAACTCTCTGGGCCAACCAAGAGTTTGAATGGAGACACATAGACCATTGTCACGGAGGACCACAGAGCAAGAGGATAACGAGAAAGACGTGGCCACTGGGAGACAGGGCAAATCCTGGCTATGCAGTCCTCCATAGGTCTGCCCACACCTCCTTTCCTGGTCTCCACAACCTGCAGGTGGCCCAGGACGCATCTCTAGTTACTACCTCCCCCAGCTTTGATCAGCATCGCCCCTGCTCTAGGGCTAGGGCTCCCAGTGACTAGATTGACCATTTCCCCCGCTCTATGAACTAGAACAGTGAGAGGTTGCTGCTCAGGGGGCCTCTGCCTGAGCCATGGTGCCTTTGCTTTGCCTTTCAGAACCTGACCCAGCACAGTGAGGCATGGGAGAGCTGGGAGTGTCTCCTCATGTCTGAGTTCCTCCTTGTTCCCTAGGAATCACATTTCCCCTTCACCCAAAGTAAGATGCACAATAATCAAACACACCTTTGAGCCTGTGAAAACCATTTTCAGTGGGATTTAGGATCAGGTGGAGGGATTTCATGTCATTGAACATTCTGGTAAGAAGGAGCTTTTCTCCAGTTCAGAAAGCAAATCTGTTTTCTGTATTTATCCAGAACTTTAGTGAAGTGCCAGAGGGCTCAGGAACCTGGCTTTGGCCAAAAGTAGAACTTTTGGTACAAAGACTAATGGAAAGGCTGCATCCCGTGTAGCTGGAAGTTTTCCTGTCCTGCCCGCTCAGACCCAAGTAAAATCACAGAGGCTTATATTAATTAAAACTGCTGGGCCATTAGCTCAGGCCTACCACTGACTAGCTCTTACACTTAAACTCAGCCCATTTCTGTTAATCTGTATGTTGCCATGTGTTTCATGGCTTTACCTGTGTGCCATTACATGCTACTCCCTGGACAACAGGCTGACGTCTCCCGACTCAGCCTTCCTCTTCCCAGAATTCTCCTTGTCTGATTATCCCGCCTATACTTCCTGCCTGGCTATTGGCCAATCAACGTTTTATTAAACCAGTGTACAAAAGCATTATCCTGCAGCAATCCTGTGTTCTTGCTTTGCCATGGTCCTACCTCCACTTCTGAACTGCATCCTCTGCTGCACACCTCTATTAAGTCAACAGCATTAGGCATGTACATTTCACCCTGCACCCTTGTCCTCTTCTTTCTAATGATTTACGTTTTTACGTCTTGGTGTGTGCATGCGCACATGTGCAGGTGCCTGTGAAGGACAGAAGAGGGTGTTGGGCAGTTGTAACCCACCAAAGTGGGTGCTGAGAACTGAACTTGGGTTGTCTGCAAGAGCAGTAATTGCTCTCAACAGCTGAGCCATCTATCTCTCCAGCCCGGTTCTCTTCTTTCTAAGTATTGCAATAACAATCACAGAAAGCCTTTGCATGGACTTGTTACAGAGAAGACAACTTGGCAAAGCTCCAACAGAAAGGACACTGTCATCCCGGGCTGGCAGGAATGCCAAAGGCACAACTTTTCTTCAGGGAAGCTTGTCTGCAAGCTAAGAAAAGGGTGCATACATTTTGATACCATAATTTCTTTAAAAGGATTTGTCTAAAGTTAACAGCAATGTACCAGAAGACATGCTCATATCAGCAAATGATCAGAAGCAACCTAAAAAATGTCAAACACCAAAGAATGAATTAAACAGTCCAATACGTGTGGCCCTGAAAATCGTATGACCAAGAATGATGGTAAATTGCGTATGATAAACCTACGAAGTTAAAAGTCAGGCTATAAGAATCCGTGAGCAGTGGGACATTCTGGAAAAGCTGGCAAGTGGGGTTTAGCTGTAGGAGGTAGGTCACCTGTAGGGGACAGGTCCTCGAGGGTATGTTAACCCTTCCTGGTCCACCATGTGATGTGAAGAGCCTCCATCACCCATTCCTGACACCAGGAACTCAGGGAGCCAATGTTTCTTCCCTGCCACAGTGGACTGAAGTACCGTGAAGCTGTGAGCCCAGAGAAATCTCTCCTTCCCTAGATTGTCTCTGAAGGTATTGTGGTCCTAACAAGGCAAAAACCACTAATAACAATGTTTTTGTTTATTTGTGTATTTATTTATTTTTGAGACAGGAGCTTGTTATGTAGTGCAGGCTGGTCTGGATTTCTCTATCCTCCTGCCTCAGCCTCCTGAGTGCAGGGATTACAGGCTTGCACTACCATGTGTAGATGCACTGGTTCTTTCGTTGTTGTTTTTCGAGACAGGGTTTCTCTGTGTAGCCTTGGCTGTCCTGGAACTCACTCTGTAGACCAGGCTGGCCTGGAACTCACAGGGATCCACCTGCCTCTTCCTCCTAAGTGCTGGGATTAAAGGCGTACCTATTTATAATCTACATCTTATTCACAATGCCATTATAGTATAGGCAGCTTTTGGGATGACATTAATGTTGAACTCCATCCAACACATTAGCCACTCTCCAAAGGTAGCTACTGAACACTTGACATGTAGGAAGTGTGTCTCACAAGATGAATTCTTATCTTTAGTTAACTGAAATAGCCACGAGAATTAATAGCTATTTTACTAAACAGTTCAGGAATAGACAAAGGGGCACATAAAGCAAGAGGATGGCTTCAGGAGGGACTGACCAATGCCCCCCCACACACACACACAGGACACAGAGTGGGTGTGGTCTCTCCAGCTGGGCCAACACAGGGTCCTCCAAAACAGGACATAAAGAGCAGCGGGTAGTAAATAGTCAACTCTAGCTAGCTCAAACCAGCTTTAGGGACCACCTTAGCAGGGTCTGTACATGCACAGGGTGCTGTCACCCTGTCCCCTGGTGAACTTTCCAACTTCAAGGGTACTTAAACCCCGATCCATATTCCTCCATCTTATACATGTACTTGTGACAGAGTCAGTCCTGTGTGAAATGGCTTTCTGCGGAGAATGGGTCACATTTCCTGGAGTTCCTTCCTCACAGGAAGACACCACAGGGGAAGGCATCATAGGGAGAAGAGAAGTGTAAGCGCCATCTTGCTTCCTTGACTGCTTTAATTAGCTCTGGAGTGCTTACTCTGCCAACTGTCTGCCCTCTGGATTCTTCTCTTTCAGGAGCGCAGGAATGGAGCCGGTAGCTGGGGAGGAGACCAGAGGACCCGGAGAACCTCCATGACAAACACTGGTCTGACTGCTTGCTAAAGAACTGGATTCCAGGCCCCTCCCAGTCTCTGGCTTGTCAGAGTGGAGCCAAGGAATCTGCACCTTCAACTAGCACCCAAGACCCTGCCTGTGTAGCCGGGACTGTGAACCACATTCAGGAAGTCATAGTAAGCGAAGGTTCGGGTATCTCGGTTGTCTTGGGTCATTTTTTTTTTCTTTAAAACATGGAGTATTTTGGTCTCTAAGGCAGAGCAGCCACAGCTGAAATTGTGACACGTGAGGAGCTCGAGGAGCCCATCCTATGTACAGGCAGCGTCAGTGCCTCCACTGCCTTGTTCTTGGAATTTCAGACATTCGTCTGTGTTGATTCGCTCTCCCATAAAGAAAATGAATTCTCTCAGAGGAAACGCTATTGTTCAAAGTATCCTCCCTGGGACTATGTCTTCCGCCTTCCTCCTTTCCCTTCATCCTGCCGTGGTCTCCAGAGCAGACCTCTCTGATACTGCCGACTCCCACGCTGACACCTCCAACAAGGCCAGTGGGATTGTCTGCCCATGAATTAGAAAAACAAATAAATAATTTGTTTGGGGGCTTTGAGGAATTGTCACCTGACTTTCCAAGGCGGGTTCCAAACAGCTACCGTTAAGGTTAGTTGGAGCCAGAGAGGAGGTGAGAAAGAGCGGTACGTCCTTCTCTCTGTTACCGGAATCAGAGTCTGGACGCCGGCTGCCCTAGGGTAGAGCAGTGACCCGTCTTCAATAGACCAATGAGGGGGGGGGGGAGTAGTGAAAATCAGAGATTTATCCAAACTGGGAAGAGGAACACATAAAGAGGTCTAGCGATCCCTGCCCACCAAGTCAATCTTTGGGATCCTGACAGGATGTTAAGGTCTGAATAAGGGAGTAACACGTATGCACAGCTAAGTAATCCTGGTCAAGATGGAGTCGGTCTATCACTGACTTAGTGTCTCTGCTCCATGACTGTCAGGACTGGGTGAAATAATCTTGGATTCCCACAAAGACACACAGGAATAAAGCAGAAGTAACTCAGCAAGGCAATTTCTTTTAGCAAGAAGCAAGTGTCAGCACCCAAATGGAGCCAGCAAGCACACAGCTGAGATGGCCTCATATCCCTGGTAGGTGGTAACTGAATCTCATCCTGTTGGTGGAACTCAATTTCACCAGCTGATACGATTGGCTAATTGGCTCAAAGGAGAAGGAAGGTTCAGTAAGCAAGGACCCTTGTCAGGCTAACTACATTTGACAGAAAACAAAAAACACCCTGTCTCTCACACCCAGGTGCCTGGATTCCAGGATTGCTGGCCCAATCATCTACCCACATAACGGATACACATGAACTAAATGTTCACCCCCCCCCATATCCTCAGAGGACACACACACTCCTTCCCTTGAATTCCTCCACTCCTACTGCTGCTCAAAAGTCAGAGACAGCCTGAGTCATGAACCCCTCCTTCTTCTGAGACCTGTAAGAAAAACTCACCCCACCCCACCTATTGGGCCTGAACTCACATCAGAGTATCCCGTGCTGCTGTCTGTCTCTCTGGGGCACTCTAATAAACACCTTATCCAAAGGACAATCCACCTCCATGTCCCCCCTGAGCCCCAGACCTGAGGCCTTTCATTCACAATCCATTAGTATATTCTGACCTTTGTTCATGGGTTTCTATAACTTGTAAAACAGCCACTGTCAGGATGGGGAGAGAAAATTAGACTCCTTTCTCCGCATTGGTTTGTGCCAAACTACAAGTCATTTGTTTCCTAATTTTCTTTGGAATTTAGGGAAACTAAAGCAAAGGATAAGAAGGTAGGTGCTCATAACATTTCCAGCTTCCTCCACTGCTTTGGGGCTGCCCTGCCAGCTCTTCCTGAAAGCTCCACTTACCCATTAGCTGCTGTTTTCCCAGGCTGCAGGGCCCCTTCCAAGAACTAGGCATGACCTCTTCCCACTCTGGGATCATACTGCATTGCATGGTTCTGAAAGCATCCCAGCTTGTGCCCAGAATCTCAGTGAGTCCTCTGTGCTGCCTAGTTTTATGTCAACTTAACACAGGCTACAGACATCTGAGAGGAGGGAACCTCAATTGATAAAATGCCTTCATAAGACTGGGCTGTAGGCAAGTAAGCCTATACAGCATTTTCTTAATTAGTGACTGATGGGGGAGTGTAGGCAGAATATTCTGTCCCATCAGTCAGCTCCCAAAAACCCACACAGAGACATATTATTAATTACAAATGCTCAGCCGATAGCTTAGGCTTGTTACTAACTAGCTCTTACAATTTAAATGAACCCATATTTCTTATCTACATTCTACCGTGTGGCTCAGTACCTTTTCTCAGCACAGCATATTCATCTTGCTTCTCTCCACATATCCTGGCAACTCTGCACTTCTTCATCCTCCAGTTCTCTCTGTCCACAAATCCTGCCTAACCTCTCCCTGCCTAGCTACTGACCATTTAGCTCTTTATTAAACCAATGAGGGCAACACATCTTCACAGTGTACAAAATTATTATTCCATAACAGGGGAGGACCCAGCACACTGTGGGTGGAGTCACCTCTGGGCTGGTTGGTCCTGATTCTATAAGAAAGCAGGCTAAATAAGCCATGATGACCAAGCCAGTAAGCAGCACCCCTCCATGGCCTCTGCATCAGCTCCTGCCTCCAGGTTCCTATCCTGTTTGAGTTCCTGTCTTGACTTCCTTTGATGATGAACAGTGATGTGGAAGTGTAAGGCAAATAAACCCCTTCCTCCCCAAGTTGCTTTGGTCACAGTGTTTCGTCGAAGCAATAGAAACCCTGACTAAGGCACCTCCCTCCACCACCATGAAAACAACCCCATCAGTTTCAGCCCTCAAGCCTCCAGGGATACAGCCTGATGGAGGAAGTGTGGCAGGAGAGAAGAGACCATGGAACCCTAGCTTTTTCTTTTTCTTTCTTGTCTTGTTTTGTTTGTTTGTTTGTTTGTTCCCTTTTCCTGGTGACAAAAATCCTTGTTCTGTGCAGTTTGATGGGGGCAGATGGAGGGCATGAGGATGCTGGCAACAACCAGGCTCTGGTTCAGTCACAATTGCCTGACAATATCTACTAGGCAAAGGAAGTGAAGGGAGGCTGCCCGCCCACCCGCCCGCTCAGTTCCAGCCTGTGTTACATCAGGAAAATGGTCAGGGATGCAGCACCTAGATGGTGTGAAGGAAGTCCAAAGGCTCTCCCTACACGGGCAAATACCCAGCCTCCCCAGGAGGGCACTGCCTGTTTGGTCTGTTTCCTCCCAACCCCTGCTTGAAAGCTCAGCACAGCTCATTGATCGAGGCTTCCCACAGGCCAGCCGCTTTCAACAGAGCCTTTGAGGAGGACTTAGCTCCTGCTTCCAAGCCTGAGGGCACCTGGGCATAAAAGAATCTCGGAGCTGGGGAAGAGTCTATTCTAGGTAGCCAGAGCCCGTTTTTTTCTCTAACTACTATTATACTGAATTGGAAAAAATGCATCAGTAGAGTCTGCCCCCGTCCCCAGGGCTTGGCCAGTGAGCCAACACTTTGTCAGATGGAAGTTAAGTTCTGTCACTGAGTGTCTGAGAAGGTTTGGGTCCTTAAATCATCTGGTCCCCCGACCCAGGAGCAGCCTGCCAGCCAGCTGCTATCACCAAACAGAACACAGGCACCCTGGCACCTTGGCTTGGGTCCCTTTCCAAGCGAGGTGCCACGCATGACTTGGTGAGCGATCTCTGGCTGCCATTCAGGGGAAGACAGATGGCTGAGAAATGATTTTCTGGATTTTCCCGACCAGATTTCTCTCTGGTGTTTCATGAAGCAAGCTGTGGCTTTAACATGCGTTCCTGGGGTCCTGCCTGGTTGGGAAAAGCCTAAACACTATGGACGCAGGTCAGGATAACATGTTTGCAGTGGGGGGGGGGGGGCACAGATAGGAAGGGGGGCAGGTTGGGGTTTTCATAGCTGGCATTAAGTCAGAGAGAAGCAAAGAGGCCGCAGAGGTCAGGGAAGAGGCTGAACTGGACACTGCGGTCACCGCACCATCTGCATGGGAAGAGAAGGGCTCTGGCACCCTCCCTAGCCCATGTACTTGAGATGTGGCAGCTTGCTGGCTGCTTTCAGCCCTCACCTAAGCTCTTTCAGGGGTGGAAACGTTCTTTTTCCTCACTATTCTCCCAGGCTGTAACCTCTGCTCATGTGGTATCAGGATCTTGCACCATCGAGCACGACCATCCTTCCGAGTTCCTGCACATTTACACAACTGCCCACACAGCCCTTCAGCCTCACCTCAGCTACGCAGTGTGTCCTGTGCTTGATCCTCTGGATACTCCTGGGTCCTTTGTTTCCTACCTGCCATACCCTCCAACCACAAATGCAGCCATTTCCCTGAGAAGGAGTCCCAGCCTCCATCTTCACTCACCGCCTGCCCCTGCTCTGATCCAGGCCACCTATTTCCTGGAATTGCTTCCTAATGGATCACCCTCTGCCCACTCCAGAGTGCAGCCAGGGACATCATTCCTGTCACCAGACAGGTCCTCTTGCTGCCTGGCTTGCAACTCTACAGTTCCCTGAACTGTCAGCGTCTGCCCCAGATGTCCATTTATGATCTAGTTCCATGTCTACGGCCTCTCTGCTCCCTGACACCCAGCACCTGCACACTTGACCACTTTAATTCCCAAGTGGGACTCCTTTCTTTCCAGGAGCCTTTGAAGGCTGTTTTCTCTGTCTGGAGTCCTCATACTCCCAAGCGAAGGGCCCACTGACAGCAGCCTCATCATGATTGGCTGATTCCTACTGACTAATTTTGGTTAAAAAGCTGCTTTCTCTCAGAAGACCCTAACCTTTCTGCTTTGTGTTCCTTAGTCTCTCTATCCTTACTCTTATCACAGAATTGCATGACTTCCACTAACGTGTGTGTGTGTGTGTGTGTGTGTGTGTGTGTGTGTGTGCAAACACACAGAGGCCAGCGGAGGACACCGGTGTCACGCTTTAACACCCTTTGAGACAGTGTCTCTCGTTGAATTTTTTGTGTGTTTTTAACATTTTAAAATACATTTATGAATTTATTTGTATCAGGATGGAGGTGGATACAAGCTTGCCACCGTGAGAGGAAAACTTGAGAGTCAATTCTCTCCTTCTACAACGTAGGTTCCACAGACCCAGTTCTGGCTGTCAGATTTTGCAGCAGGTACCTTTGCCTGCTCAGCCATCCTACTGCCCCTCTCTTTTGATTTTCCCCAGCTAGGCTGGCTGGCCAGCAAGTCCCAGCAATCCTCCTGTCTCTGTCCCACCACTAGCTTTGAGGTTACAGGCATGGTCAACCACACCAAGCCTTTAAAACTTGAGTTCTGGGATCTCAGGTCTCCATATTTGCACGAGTGCTCTTACCCACAGAGCCATTTGCCCAGTCCTAGGCTATAAACTCTTCTTAAGACAGAAATGATGCTTTGCTTGCCATGGCATCAGTGCCAGACGCAGCATCTGGCATGCAGTAGGCATGCACAGCATTTTCGTGGAGTGAATGAACAAGCATCTTGCCCAGAGTTGAGATTCCAACCCAGCCCGGTTTGCCTCAACCCCTTTGCACTCTGACGATACAGGCATTGTCCTGTGTGTTATTTAAAGCAACACTGGATGACCCCTGGAGCTAGTGCTGTGTATCTTGGGGGTGACTGCAGTGAACTCTTGCATCTGATATTTGGAAATCAACTTTTGAGTACTCATCAGCTACCCACTTACCATTCTGGTCTAGAAGCCAGATCTCTTCCAGCTCGTTTATCTGCAAATTGACTGACTTGGGCCTTCTAGTTACCTCCTACTTCCCCTCAGAGCTCCTCCACCATAGGGCAGTTTGCTCCATGGTACAGTCCTATGCAAAATGCCTGGAGAGCGAGGAAGAGTCAGAGCCATTATTGTACTGTCTGGTTGGACTTTACTGTGAAAGGAAATTGCTTGCATTCCTATCCCAAGACTGTGCTGACTTGTTGATGCCACACCATGTCAGCTAGTATCACAAAATTCAGACAGCCTGGAGATTGTAAGCAGAAGTCAAAGAAAGGCCTATTGCTCAGCAACCACCACTGCACACACAAATTA
>CABHPQ010168667.1:0-38169 GCA_902168405.1 Peromyscus aztecus | reverse complement strand
AGACCTCACTGGGGATTTAAGAACCAGGAAGACTAAAACCACTTTTTCATACAGAAATTTTTTAAAAGTCTTTTTAAATTTTTGCGTGACTGTGGGCATGTCTGTAGAGACCAGAGGACAACTTTCAGGAGTGGGTTCCATGGACCTAACTTGGGTCATCGGACTTGTACAGCAATCACTGGTACTCACTAATAAGCCATCTCACTGGCCCTCACATGGAACTCTTTATAAAAATTATTTTAAAAAAGAGTACACAACAGCAACTTCCTGCTACCTGTATCAAAGTGTGATCTAAAGGCTTGCCGGTTCTCCAGAGCGGAAACCGTTCACACTTCACTCATTGTTGATTGAATTCTTGGTTAAGCAACTACAATGTGCCAGCCCGTCAGTGCCAAACAATGCTTGTTTTAATGTGATTTCACAGTTAGTTCATCTTTTGGGAAAAGAAAACCTAACTCTTAGTGCACACCAACTTCAGAGTCAAAAGCATTGAGAGAAGCTACCCGGGCTAGTGGTTGTGTCCACAAGCTGAAGCCAAGCATCGAAAGTTTATTTTATTCCCACTCATAGCCTCCCCCCGCAGCTGGGTCTTCACGATCCAATTTTCTTTTTCTTTTTAATGTAATATTTTAATTAGTTCTTCGAGAATTTCATATAGTTCCTCCTTCAAATTCTTCCTAGATCTGCTCCCTACCTCCCACTTCGTCCTAATTTAACACCTTTTTTTTTCCCCTTTTTTTTCAAACAATTCACTGAGCAGTTACCTGTTTTCAAACATTCATCTACATCATTTTATTGTTATTTCAGCTCCTTTTTAAAGAACAATCTTTGGCAAAATGTAGTTTTATTACTTATCGTAGTTATATATTTACTGTTACGCATGTAATAGCCCATAAATATTCGTTAAGTATTTTGTTTTGATAAGTTTTATTGGGGGTGGGTGGGTCCCCCCAGAAGAGGACATCGTATACCATGCAGCTGGAATTACAGGTGATTGTGAGCCACCTGATGAGGATCCTCGGCACAGCACCCAGGTCCTCTGCAAGAGCAGTGAACACTCTTGACCAGAGCCCTCTCTCCAGCCCCCTGCCTCCCTACATACATTCTTGGTGCCACATCTCACAGTTTTTCTCTTTCCCCTCTCTCTGTTTCTACACACATTACATGGATAGGTACGTGGTTATGTAAAAACGTGGTCAGTCAGTCCAGAATGCCCTTGAGCAGTCTCATACTCTCAGGACACAGGTCCTTCCTAGCAGAATTAGGAAAAACTCACCTATTTGAATGCCATGTCATGACAGTCTGCGTGAACAGCTGAGCGACTCTGCAGGACCACCTAATGACAAATTGGTGGTCACAGCAGAAGATACCCACTTAGTTGGTGGTGATGTGATACAGCCATCGACACATGATCTGGACTTTCTCTGGTGGCCATAGGCGCTATGAACTCTGGGAATATACTCTCCTGCATAAGCTAAACGACCCCTGTGGGGGAACTTGGCTCTCAGTTGCAAACTCCCTTGCAGTATTTTTCCTGAATCCTTACTTTGTTGCTGTTCCGGGCACCGTTGCTTTATCTTTTTCCTCTGGTGTTTAGGTTTGGAGAGTCCATGCAGCTGAAACAGACAAGAGCAAACTTCCTGTCCCTGATGAGGCCAGTTTTAATTTCCCCTCGTGGACAACTGGCTTGATTTCCCCAACTCCATGTTCAGGGGTTGACCTGTAAAACGTGCTGCTGCCCTGCCTGTACAATGATCCATTTCGCCATTCAATATGTTTTTTATTTGGGATGAGTCCTGATTTCAGCCCGAGGCAAAAAATTGTCCTCGTGGATGGGCAGTGAGATGTATGGAGAGTGTGAGGCTCCGATGAACAGTAAACCCTGAAAATAGCAGTGGTCCACCCCACCCCCCGAAGTTTGGGAGTTGTTCCTTTGTCCCTGGATGATGTCCTCCCACTCCCTTCCCACCCCCAGGGGCATCCCTTGTTCCTGTGAAGTAACCATTGCTCGACTTGAAGGTTCCTTCTACGACTTTCTCATAAAGAAGCACAAACACGTTCCGATGACATGGTGTTCCTAAAGGGGTTTCTGCTTAGCACGTGGCTCACATCTTCTCTGCTCTGCGGGTCACTTCTTGGGCTCCCTCCTTCCAATATCTCTTTTTCCAGACACTACAGCTAAGTGAGACCCTCCTCCCTGCCCCCGTTCTCTGGTCACCTCGGATTCCTCTCTTGGTTCTACTTTCTTCTCAGTGTGGTTTCTGCTGCACACCCCCACCCCCTCTATTAGACTCTAAGTTCCGTGTATGTGGTAACATTAAAACTCCTGTGTATACCCATTTGTGGCAGGAATCTTAAAAGAGTTCTTATTAATAAGATCAAACCCAAACCAGGTATTGGGGTGAATTCTGGAAGATCAGAGAGACAGAACAAGCCACAGCTAACCTCACCTGGCCAGCTTCTCAGCTGGTCTTGTTTCCTCAGATTGGATGCTTCTGTGTCCTCATCCCAATGGCTGTCAGCTGAACTGCTGCTCGAAAGCCTGAAGCTTAACCAGCTAAAAGCTTAACCAGCCAAATGCTTAACCAGGCCAAATGCTTCTAGTTTCTGGTCCTCACGCCTTATATAATACCTTTCTGCTTTCTACCACCACTCCCTGGGATTAAAGGGGTCCTTCCTGGGATTAAAGGTGTGTGTCACCATGCCTGGCCGTTTCTAATGTGGCCTTGAACTCACAGAGATCCAGAGGGATTTCTGTCTCTGGAATGCTAGGATTAAAGGTGTGAGTGCCACCATTTTCTAGCCTTTGTATCTAGTGGTTGTTTGTTCTCTGACCCCAGATAAATTTATTAGGGTGCACAATGTTTTGGGGAACACATTACCACCACATTTCCCACTAACTAAGGGATGTATACGACTGGCCTTCAGGAAACACTTGGTAGATGAATGAATCCAAAGCTTTCTGTGCACCCACAGGGCTGTGTGGAATGTGGGTGTGTGGCATGTCTTATTGATGGGCACATGGTTGTCCACTGCTCATCTGTCAGTCAAGAAAGCTTTGCATGGGCTTACGAAAAAAAGTGTAAGAAAATAGGACTTCTAGGTCCAAGGAATTTCATTTTGAATGGGTGGTTCCCGATTCTCTTCGATTTTAATTTTAGTTATTATTGGGGGGGGAATTGTGGGTGCTGTGGCACACGTGTGGTGTTCAAAGGACAACTTTCAGGAGTTGGTGCTCTCCTTCCTCTGTGGGTTCCTGGGGTCAGACTCAGGTCCATCAGCAGCAAGCACCTTTCCCTGCTGAGCCATCTCACAGGACGTCAATGACTTTCTCAGAAGATCATTCCCATTAACACCTAGCTGTGATTTCTAGGAGCACACACCTTTTCTCATCCTTTTCTGATTCTTCAAAAATAGGGAATTTACTTTTAGCTGCCTGAAGAGGTGGACGGGGAGGTGGAGATTGTTATTGTTTTTTATTATTTCCCTGTAAAGTGTTGAATGTGAACATTGTATGTCTATTGACCGTTTTCCAGCTTCGGGGAGTTGACGGCTCCTAACATTTTTCTGTTACCTCCTTGTGTGTCTCTTGTCAAATCACAGCCTGTGTGGTTGTCCAGCACATCAAGTCAGCTGAGACTGTTAACCTTCCTAACATACCTCTCTCAACTTTACTGTTTTGTCATGGAAAGCATCACACTTTTGCCCATAAAATAGTCTTTAGGGTCAACAAGATGATTCAGTGGTTAAAGACACTTGCCATCAAGCCTGATGACCTGAGTTTGATCCCCAGGACCCACAGGTGTTCTCTGACCTCCACATGTATTCACACACACATACACACATGCACATATAAATAAATGAATGTAGTTTAAAAATTACCCCTAGACCAACAAGATGCCCCCACCACCACCCCAGACATGGTTTTTCTATGTAACAGCTCTGGCTGTCCTGGAACAAGCTCTGTAGACCAGGCTGGCCTCGAACTCAGAGAGATCTGCCTGCCTCTGCCTCCCGAGTGCTGGGATTAAAGACGTGCACCACCACTGCCCATTTATTTAAAATTTAAGTTTGTTGTGTGTGTTGTGCATATGGGTACCCACACAGGCCAGAAGAAGGTGTTCGATCTTCTAGACCTGGAGTTACAGGTAGTTGTGAGCTACCCAACATGGGTCCTAGGAACTGGACTGGTATGCTCTAGAGGAGCAGGAAGCACTTTTAACCATGGAGCCATCTCTCTAGCGCCCAGCCCCAGGCTTTTACTAAAGTTCTGGATTTCCAGTTTTGGACAGCAAGGTTTGCCCTAAACCCCAACTAGAAGTATACCACCACTGCCCACTAAGATCCCAGTGTTTAAAGATGTTTGTTCCTCCCAAGCAGAATTTATTAGTAGCTTTACAGTATCTTTGCAAAGCTTGATATTTTATGATCCCTGTAGTTTTCTCTACGTGTGTGTGTGTGTATGTATGTGTGTGTGTGTGTGTGTGTGTGTGTGTGTGTGTGTGTGTGTGTGTTATAGCTACTAAATAGAAAGATGACCAACTATATAAGATTGGGAGTTGAAGCAGGCACAAAAGACAAATACTACATGATCTTACAGGCATGGAGTAACGCAGTTAGTCTTATACTAATTGAAGGTAGAATGGTGGGTAGGAGAGGCTGGGGAGAGGTTGAACAATGGTACAAAGTTACAGTGGATAGGAGCAAAGTGTTCTGCTGTGGTACTATCCAGTAAGGTGGGTGAGCTCAATGACAGGGATGTACTGTACATTTCAAAAAGCTACAAAAGAAACATTTGAGAAGATCAATGTATGGAAACTGATTCATGCATTACATGGTATATATGAGCTGAAATGTCTTGTGGGACCTTGCGTGTTCAATTTGCATGTTTTAGAGTATCGATTCAAATAAAAAAAATTACCTTCCTGGGTTGGGGCTATGACTCAGCTATCAGAGTGCTTGTGCAGAATGCACAGAGTCCTGGGTTCAATCCTCAGCACCCCAGAAAACTAGATGTAATGGACGGCACATGCCTGTAATCTTAGCACCTGAGAGGTAGAGTTAGGAGGACCAGAAGGATCAAAAATTCAAGTTCATCCTTGGCTATCTAGTGAGTTTGTGGCCAGCCTGGGCTACATGAGAACTTGTATCAAAAAAAATAATTTTTAAAATTGTCTTAAACACCAGTTGGTATCAACGTGCTTTGTGCAAAGGCACCTGTTCATGGCTTCTCATCCTTGCTGTCTTCCAGAACTTGACAGCCCAGAAGAGCTGGGGACGAAGCGCATCTGCAGGATCATCACGAAGGATTTCCCCCAGTATTTTGCGGTAGTTTCCCGGATTAAGCAGGAAAGCAACCAGATTGGTCCTGAAGGTGGGATTCTGAGCAGCACTACGGTGCCCCTCGTCCAGGCGTCTTTCCCAGAGGGTGCCTTAACCAAAAGGATCCGAGTGGGTCTCCAGGTACGGATCACAAAGCATGATCTTTCCAAGTCCTCTGTGCATGTAAAGAACTCATGAGCGCGTCTTGCTCCAGAAGCATTACGGTCATTCATCCTTTGTGATATTGATAATTAGAGTGTTTGGGGAATTAATAACTTGTCTCAAATGGAGAGTGTTTAAGTTAAAGCTAGCTTAGTGACTGGTCAAACATGGTTATGTATTTTTAGCACTTTTCTGTTTAAAAGACTCAGTTGGAGCTGGGGAGGTGGCTCAGTCGGTAAATGCATTCTGAGCAAGCATGAGAACCGTAAGTTCGATCCCCAGTCCCATTTAAGAAGAGCCAGATGTGGCAGGCAGCATGCACTGGGGATGGGGGAAGAGCAGAGATACGAGGATCCCAGCCCGTCTTGACAAACTGGTAGTTCCAGATTCCATGAAAGACCTTGTCTCAGAAAATAAGGCCGAGAACACTTGAGAAAGATACCTGCTGACCTCTGGCCTCTGTATAGAGTGATATGCATCATCTCCATTGGTATCCTTTAGAAAATACCCTTCTCATTGTGGGTCCTTGGCCTCTGAGTATAGAGCAGCATACTAGAGCTTGGTCTATAACATGCTGCTGAGTTTTGCAAGCGCTCACATTTGGACTTATAGGACTTCATAAATGCTTCGTCCAATCCATTTGGAACTTGGTTGGGTTTAGAAGGCTGACTGGAAATCTTGACAAAAATGATTTCTTATATTTATTCACTCCAATTAGTTTAGTCTTTAACTCTTTATTTTTCTTTATTGCAGAAGAAAAACAGAAATGATGTAATGATCATTTTTGTTGTTGTAATTAAAAGTTGAACTGATCATCAGCTTTTCTTTGTGAGGCTAGACTCTCATTCTGAGGCGTTGTTGGGAAGGGGGGTGGTAGGCAGACCCTATGTGTCAGTGGGGTTCCCTTCATCGGCCCCCTCATATTGAAGCACTTCTCCAGACAGCAGAGACACCGAAATCAGTAAGTTAGGCCTGGCTGACTATAACTCATCCCTTCTGAATTACAGGTTGCTCCTTGCCTCCGAGGGCCTCACAGCTTATTTCTTGTACAGGGTGATTATGTGAGGCGTTAGGGCGCGTCCTGCACAGGGTTAACATATACTGAAGTTGTCCTTGCTTACCTCCTCTTTGCTCTGAGATTTGGCTCCCTCCCCTCCCAGCAAGCCAGTATGGTCTGCTCCCCTGAGAAAACCGCTCTGCCTGGGTTTTAGGGTCTTTTCATTTCTCTGCCTTCCCAAAGCAATGAGGAAAAGGGGTAAAGACAGACATGGATTTTGTTACCAGTGTCCTCCCACCATTCTCCATTAAAAACTACATCTTCAGATTTAAAAAAAAAAAATGGGGGCTGGAGCAATGGCTCAGCGGTTAAGGGCACTGGCTGCTCTTCTAGAGGGCCAGAGTTCAATTCCCAGCAACCACCTGGTGGCTCACGGCATCCGTAATGCGATCTGGTGCCCTCTTCTGGCCTGCAGGCATATATTCAGACGGGACGCTGTATACATAATAAATAAATAAATCTTTTTCAAAAAAAAAAAAGAAAAGCTTTAAAAAAAATGTAAGTCTACTTTTATTTAAGGTTTTGTTTTTTGTGTTTTTCCCTCTGCTGTAGGCTCAGCCTGTTCCAGAGGAGACTGTGAAAAAGATCCTTGGAAACAAAGCAACATTTAGCCCCATTGTGACCGTGGAACCGAGGAGGAGGAAATTCCATAAGCCAATCACCATGACCATTCCGGTGCCCCCACCCTCAGGAGAAGGCGTGTCCAATGGGTACAAGGGGGACACCACGCCCAACCTTCGGCTCCTCTGCAGCATCACAGGTGGGGATCCTCCCCTGTAGTGCCTCCTGTCTGTCTGCCTCGACTGTGTGTGGAGGTACAAAAAGTAGAAAACAAGGAATGGGTCATGTATTCATTCTCTTCAATCCTCTCAATGGGAAAATTTCCACCAGGAACAAGGCTCCTGGTATAGCTAAAATTCAGCGTTGTTTTTTTGATATTAGCATATTAGGAATCAAGCCCTTTTAGCGTTGTTGAGGTGTTACTGACTCGAGGGAAGTGCCTAGGGAACCATGACAGAGGTAAGCGACCAAGTAGCATCTTTTGGACAAGGGAAAGGAATGAGCTGGGGGGGGGGGGGGGATCTTCCAGGGCCTGAATAGGAAGTGTTGAGGATGATGCCATTGGTGCCACCCAGCTGTGCTCATCAGCGTCACCCAGGCCTTAGAACACATTTCGTTGTAAGTACTTAGAATCCAGACCTCAAGCCCAAAAGACAGCTCAGCAAGTAAAGGCATTTGCAGGCAAGCCTGACAACCTGAGTTCAATACCCAGAACTCACATGGTAGAACTGAGTCCAATAAATTCTGACCTACATACACACAGAGACACACAGACACACACAAATGCAAAAAGAACTTTAGAATCCAGACTTCAGTTGACCCTTTAATTTTTCCCTGATCGGTCACTGAGCTCAAGTCAAAGATGAACCAGGTCAAGGTTTCATCTTGTTCTTTGGTGTCCAATTCTTCCTTTTAGCCAGGAAAAGTGGTATTTCAGCCAAGGACAAAATGAGCGGCTTCCTAAACTTTCCTGGTAATTCCCCACC
This sequence comes from Peromyscus aztecus, assembly GCA_902168405.1. Taxonomy (NCBI): domain Eukaryota; kingdom Metazoa; phylum Chordata; class Mammalia; order Rodentia; family Cricetidae; genus Peromyscus; species Peromyscus aztecus. The sequence continues at coordinate 30,081 of CABHPQ010168667.1, read as the reverse complement.
CCACTTTAAAAAACTAAAACAAAACCTATTTGAGAGGCTAGGGAGATGGCTCCGATCCACACACAGGACCTACTTGTCTATAACGCCAGCACAGGGGGTGGAGGGGAAAGGCAGGCTTATCTCTGAGCTCATTGGTGGACCAGCCTAGCTGAATCAGTGAGCTCCAGATTCAGTGAGAGACCCTGTTTCAAAGAATAAGGTGGACAATGAAGGAAGACACCCAACATAAACCTCTGGACTGTGAACACATTCATATACCCATATAAGCACACACACACACACACACACCCCTACCCCTCTGAAAACTGCAAAGATGATACACTTAACGAATTACCCCAAGTTGAAACTATCCCTTATGATCCAGACAAAGAGGAAATAATATATGTACTTGTGAATTCCAGTGAACTCCTCGTTAGCAGGTAAGAGTATGAAGGCGAGCAAAGGCAGTCGCCTGTACTGCACCGCAGAACCGGAAGCGCTGTAGCCGGCCTCTTAGTGGCTGCTGGAAGAACAGCCAGGTGATGGGCAGTTAGTCTGCAGGGAGCCACTTTATGATAAAGTCACTCTGTCTGTGCTGTCCCCAGGGGGCACCTCGCCGGCTCAATGGGAAGACATCACAGGAACCACCCCTCTGACCTTCATAAAGGATTGTGTGTCTTTCACAACCAATGTTTCAGCCAGGTATGGAAGTGAAAGTTCAAGAAGCGCCATGGAATTCATTGTCTCACCTTTTGGGGAAGTAAAAAAATATTACTGTCAATACAGTATTGCTACTTTTAAATTCATGGGAGAGAATAGAAGGTCCCTAATGTTATTTCCAGAAAGAAATTATTATTGGGGAATAAACTGCTTTTTGCTTGAGTAAATACTTTCGCCATTTAAATGAACAAGTTTATAATGCTTGATTTGGGATATGTTAGACTCTGATTTTTTTGTTCATTTTGTATTTCATAATTTGACTTTTTTTCTGATGTTTGGGATAAACATGCTAAAAATACTTGCTCTACCAGGGGGGTCATACCCCTAGTCCCAGGTTTTGTTCATTGTGAGTTCTTTGGGGCTTATTTTTGCATCTTTTGCTATTATTGGGTTTTGTTTTGTGTTTTTCATTTTGTGTTTTGTTTTTCTCAGATTTTGGCTTGCAGACTGCCATCAGGTTTTAGAAACCGTAGGGCTAGCCTCACAACTGTACAGAGAGTTGATATGTGTCCCCTACATGGCCAAGTTTGTTGTTTTTGCCAAAACAAATGACCCGGTGGAGTCCTCCCTGCGATGCTTCTGCATGACGGACGACAGGGTGGACAAGACCCTGGAGCAGCAGGAGAATTTCGAGGAGGTGGCCAGGAGCAAAGACATTGAGGTACTGGGGTCGCAAGAATGCGTATCTGTCACTGCATTCCCCAGACAGGGACCTACTTGCAGATCATAGCGGCACATAGTATACAGAAATATCAAGGACATTCATGTTTTATTTTAAAACTTTGAAATGGGTTCAAACTCAAATTATTGAAGGGCTTTGCAAGAGAATGCAAATGAATCTACACTGCTCTCCATTGTCCTGTGGCCATCTGAATTTGTGTGTGTGTGTGTGTGTGTGTGTGTGTGTGTGTGTGTGTGTGTGTGTGTCTGTAGTCACTTTCCACACACATTATCATGATTTTCGTATTTCAAACCCAGACATCATGTGAATATCAGTCAGCCAAGAAATGAAAGATCTCAGTCTACTTAAGGACATGATGTCAGGCATTTTCTCTGACATGTTTAAAATTGTTGGAAGAGAAACACAATTCTGTTGTATACCTGCCTGTAATAATAGCTACTAATTATGGCTGTTGGATTGTAAGCACCCAGAAGTATTTTTAAAGCAAACAACTCCATAGAAGTAATTATCTCATAGTGATGTAATTATGTTGGTCTTTTAATGTTATTTGACTTAAAACTCTCAATATTCTTTTAGGTCAACTTAACATTAAATTGTGTATTTCTTTTATTCTGGAAGGTCCTCGAAGGAAAGCCCATATTTGTTGATTGCTATGGAAACCTGGCCCCTCTTACCAAAGGAGCTCAGCAGCTTGTTTTTAACTTCTATTCTTTCAAAGAAAACAGACTGCCATTTTCCATCAAGGTAAATCATCTTTAACATCGACTCTGCAATTATTTTTAAAGTTCCGAGAGAATAAAAAAAAAATTATTAAATGGCTCATTTAATTTGAATTATCCCACCCAATATGACTAAAGAACAAGGTCAGATTTCGTTCTAATTCTACCAGGGTTAATTTTCAAGCTAATAAAACTCTATTATTGGTAAATGAACATTCATATATGTATTATTTCAATGTAAGGAAATGGAACTCATTTTAGTGGTGTACACCTTTTATCCAACACTCAAGGAGGCGGAGGCAGAGGCAGATAGATCTCTGTGAGTTGGCCAACCTCCTCTACAGTAGTGAGCTCCAGGCCAAGCCAAGTCTACATAAGTGAGACCCTGTCTCAAAATATACCAAAATGTAACATTAAATAATTCAAGGAAGTGTTTATGAAATGAAACAACCTAGGGCAGAATGGACCATTTTTAGTTTACTCTGATTTGTGTTTCCACGGGAGTTCAGGCACAGTAGAGGGGCTCACGCTGTTTGCTGTTCCATGTTTCAAAGCCTGAAACTTTAAATTAGGAGGAAGACAGATAATGCACATAACCCAGAATGGCTTATCTCTTGAGACAAGTGGGTGCTGGACATCCCATTGTTTAAGCCAGGAGCTGAGCCTCCGGTACCTTGCCAGGTTCATCCTGGGTTACCATCCTTTCCCTCTCTGGGCGCTTGATAAAACGAACATGTCTCACCTTGTCATGGAAAGGAATCTGTCTCTTTGTGTAATCATCCATTACCCAAATTCTTCTAGGTTAGAGATACCAGCCAAGAGCCCTGCGGACGTCTGTCTTTCCTGAAAGAGCCCAAGACAACAAAGGGATTACCCCAAACAGCTGTTTGCAACTTAAATATTACTCTACCTGCACATAAAAAGGTATCTTTTAAACCTGGTTTATTTCCACACACACACCCCGACCTGGTCTTGAGGCAATGGGCCCTTGGTATGTAATGAAGGAATGCTTTGTGACACTGAAAAGCCCCTGAAACTTGAGTTGTGTTAGTCTCCGTGTGTAGATGACGTCCTGTTCCTGTGGTGTCCTGTGCTTACAAGTCTGTATGATGAAGTCCTCTGTGGATTGCTTTCGCTGGTAGTTTGTAGATCTTTATGCTTCCAAATGATTGTCACACGTTTAATTTGCTGTGGATGTATGGTCCGTGATACTGTTTTTATTGGCTTCTTTGATTTGCTTTGCTTTCTAAACCAGCTTGCATTGTGTGCGCCCTACTCAGTCCTTTTCATATCCTGACACTCTTTTCCCTGCTGTCCATTATAATATTCCTTGTCTCTGCAATGCATCTTGGGACCAAAAGGAGACAGAGTCAGATCAAGATGATGAGGTAATATGAACACTTCTGCTTTTATTCTATCTGAGGTAAAATAGATATTGGATATTGTGTGGAAAAGCCTGCAGCGGGCTGCAGTGTGGGAACAGTCTAAATGCTATTGTACATCTTAGCCTACGTGAGGTAGAGTTAGCTGTTTCTCCTTAAAGGGGCTCACTCTTCCCATGAACATAGGAGTGCTTCAGTGCATTCTGCAAAAACAATAAACTAGTCACTGAAAGGCCTGGAGTCGCGTAAGCATCTTTAAACGTGACAGATTGCCTTGCGTAAACGTAATCCTAAGTTTCACAGGTGTATTTTACTCCCCATGGCCCTCTGGCTACCTGACGTGTTGTCACTTCTAACTCAAGACCTTGGTTATTATATGGAATTGTGTTGTACAATCAACTATGTTTTATGTAAAGTATTTTCTCACCAACTGCTGAGCGACGTTTGCCATTCCAGCTAAAAAATTGATCTTGGACATTTTTAAAAAGATTCTTTTTTTTTTTAAAACTTACATGTATATGTGTTTCTGTGTGGGTGTGTATACCTGAATGCAGTGCCCCTGGAGACCAGAAAAGAACATGAGATCCCCCTGGGAGATTGTGAGCTTCCTGATGTGGAGGCTGGAACCTAAACTCAGGTCCTTTGCAAGAGCAGTGTCCACAGTTAACCTCCGCCCCATGGATCCAGCCCTATCTTGGCCATTTTTTTTTAAGAATGCCATTATGCAGTTTTGCAAGAGTTTTTCCTAAGTTATCTCTATGTATTTCTGTAAGCTTTGTGATAATTGGATTTTTAAGAACCCACAGTAATTGTCAATAATAACAACAGCAGCCCAAGCCACAGAACCACTGATGAGTCCATCCACCTGTTTGTAATCTCATCTCTACTATGTACCCACGGTGGGAGCCTGGGATGATGCTTTCTGTCCCATTTCCCCTTGAATGTGTGCACACAGTGAGCGTATTTTGTGACGTGTGCTTTCAGTATAATGAACGGGTGGAAAACTCACCGTTCAACCTTTCGAGTGCCCTGTAGTCTGCTGTGTGGGTGCGATTTTTTTTGCCTGCTACGTCATGGTTATGTTGAGAGTTGAGGGCAAGGGTCATAGACTCCCAAGGGGGAAATAATGCCTAAGGGTGGACAAGACATGACCATCCCATCCAGTGACATGCGTCAAAGTGGAAAGGTGTCCCAGGGAAGGTGGAAATGGTTTCTTCTCTTCTTTTTCAGGCTGAGAAGGCGGACAGACGTCAGAGCTTTGCATCTCTAGCTTTACGTAAGCGCTACAGCTACCTGACTGAGCCTGCCATGAGTGAGTCTCCTAACACATTCACTAATTGATGTTGGTTTTTTAGAAGAAGAGACATTTTTTCTATACACACTAAATTTTGATGTCATTTGGAAAATGAATAACCTGAAACAATTGCCTACAGAGAAATTTCATAACCCTATTATGAAATTTAATGTTCCATACATCGTTGAAGACATAGATACAGATACCCCAGGTCATAGCTGAAAAAGATTGCTGTTCTTGAAGCTAATTATTTTATTTATAAGCTGTTTTTTTTTTCCCCTTTTAAAGCCTTGGTTTTACTTTGGTGGTTGTTAATATGCTCAGCGAGAAGTACTGGTGGTGTTCCTTTAAATCTGTGTATAAAAGGGAAGAGAAGTACTGGTGGTGTTCCTTTAAATCTGTGTATAAAAGGGAAGGTGTGTATTTACTTATGGATATTTGTGGTGGCACAAGGGATGCTAGGTCACTTTGTCATCTCAGCTGTCTTAATAGAGCTACACTGTGGCATGTGTTTCCGGGTCTTTTCCCTTTGTAAGACGCATATACTCTCTCTGGGGGTAACACTAGTATGTGGACTTCTCATCCCATCTCCCATCTCTTCTCTCTGACTTCCGTCAAGATCTCAGTGCTAAGGCTGTTCTTGAACTAGACCGGCAAAGCTCTTTGGTCCTAGCAGATGAGTTTACTCATGACTGGCTTGCAAGGTGGTTGTTAAGTTTCTCTGGTCAGATTCTGTCTTTCTCTCTCACTGACTACCTTCTCTTCCCTCGTGGTTGCAGTGTTCCTATCCCATGCTCACCATAGCCCCTAGAGCGAGCCCCAACCCCAAAGGTAACCGTGAGTACAGAATGCAGTTCTTGATCGTATTTGATCAACACTGGGTCCTGTCACGATCACCAGTGGAGAGCCGCAGCTTAAAGAAAATGTAGATGAAAATACTTTGCCATTGATTCCTAGCTCTTCACACTTGGGTGCCCAGAGGCTTGGTGATATCACAGTAAGAGCCCTAGGTCTTTTTCCCCCACCTCTTCTGAGGTCTGTGGGCCAGCACACATGAGACACTCTAGCAGGAAAGGTTTTGTGTTCAGATTCCAAATGTAGAATACCAGAGGGATGTAGATAGCAAACCTGCCGTGTTCTTGAACATTCCCTCAGACCTGACTTTTCTCCTCTACCAGACACAGCTCTAGCCTTCCAGAACCAGAGGTCTGACACTAATTATTGTTGTGATAGAACAGGGAAGTGGGACATGCCTGTGGCTATTTGGTTTCTCAGTCAAGTTAATTGGGTGTAACTCTGAGGTGTTCTTTTTCTTTTGAGACTCTCACTAGATAGTTGTTGGGATCCCTACGGCAGCAATCTTAGGCTTTGGAAAGCCTTGCTGGGGCCACTACTTTAGGTCAGAGACACTATGACAACAGGCAGATTTCCCCCTTACTCTGTCTCCAAGGTGTTAGTTGTTGGGGTCACCTGAAATCTAAGGCCTGGTGTGCTGAGTGAGTTTTCCTTTCACACTAAAGTGTGGCTGTTGGGCTGGGTTTGGATCTATCCAGCTTGTCATTGACTTTCAGCAGAAGGAAAGGGTCCTTTGGTTTTTGTTTTGTTTTTTTCTTCTTGTCTGTTTTGTGACAAGGCACATAGGCATGTCCAACAGAAGAATGAGAAGGGACTAAGACCACAAGGGAAGTGTTCCAAGCCCCTGAAGGTGTTAGACTCCAAATAAATTATACTTCCCCTGCTACTCTGCCCCTTTCCCTACTGCCCAGGGTGTCTGTTGTTAACTGCCCAATGTCAAGAACTGGCCATGCTCACAAAGGGTGTCATGAAGTGGGCGTCACTAAAATATAAGATATATAGCCAAGTGGTAATGTGGTGGCTCCTTTCAAAGTTAGAAATCGTACGTGTACCTCAAAAGACATTTTTGTGAAGGGTTAGAGAGATGACTGAGTAATTTAGAGTGCTTACTGCTTACAAAGGACCCCAGTTCAGTTCCCAGTACTCAACGTCAGACAGTTCACAATAGCCTATCACTCCAGCTCCAGGGGAATCCAACATCCTTTTCTGGCCTCCACAGCACCTGCATTCATGTGCACGCACACATGCATGTGTATACACACACAAAAAAAAAAATAAATAAATCTTTTAAAAAAATACTTATTTTCTTTATCAACCCAAACACTAGAGGCCCTTCCCAGTTTCTGGTAGCTAAAAAATAAATAAATAAATAAAATAAAAAACTAACTCTCAAAACACACACTGAGCCCAAGTCATTGAATCAAAGGAATCTCCAAGCCATGTGTCTACAGTATGGCCTTTCCCACAGGTTGAACACTAGGATGTTGGTACTAATGGCCAGATGGAGTTGTGCCCGAGTGACGTTTCCTTAGCTCCTCTTCCACTTTAGTAAGGCTAACGCAGAGCGGTAGAAAAAGGCGTGCTCTAAATATCTGCCTTTAAATGCACACTAGGAATAGAAATCTTCACCCTTGTGAGAGCAGCTGCTAACCCACTGAGAGGATTGTAACAGGGGCCAGGGCACAGTGTGAGAGAGAGCACAAAAGACGAGGGAGGTTCTCATGTCCTCTGCACATCTCATTGTTACTGTAAACTGTTGCCTTTTTGGACCAAGACTGTACTCATCTCTGGCGTAGGGACATTAGTGAGCCCTTGGCAGGCATTCCAAACTCGTGACCAGTTTTGGCTTTAAGAGTTATGGAAGTAGAGATGCTAAGCTTGAGTTTGTTGTCCTCAGTATGTACCCACCTCATGTGGGGGTTTCTTGCCTATTTTGAGAAGGATGTTGGTATTATTGGACCCATCTTTCCTCCTGGGCCGTTGCAGTGTTTGGGAGTAACCAAAAGTATGAGGAATATTCTAGAAAGGTACCAGAATTGGTACCTTTGCATTTGATAAACATATATGTTTGTACCATATGCCACTGTAGGTACTTGATATATGGGGTCTTCAAAATATATTTGTGCTTTTGGATTTCCCCCCACGATACCTTTTGAGAGTTAAAAGTAGACCAGATTATGGGGGGAAAGATACAAATTATGTTCTCCCTATAATGAAGCAAGCTCTAGATATGGAGTTCTTCTCTTGCAGATATATTTAATAATGTGTCTCAAAGCTTCCTAAAATCTCAAAAGGTACCAAGACTTCACATCTCATGGAAAAAGTGTACTCTTCTTTGCAAATGTTCTTGAGAAAGTATTTTTAAACATTATATATACCATGCATAATACTGCTTTGAAACTATTACCTCATTGGCTTGTTTGCCATGATAAACCGCCGCATGATCAAATGTTTTCAGTTGCTTTGCTTGCTCTGGTAACCATGAACCGTATTTTCTGTTCCCTCCCCCTTTTGTATGTGTGTATGTACACATGCATTTGAAAAATCATTTCATATCACCTTTTCTTTTCCCCCCCTCATCAAAAGGAATATACTGCATGGAAAAAGGATCGATGCAAACATTCCTCTTCCTTGTTTTGAGTTTTTGGTTGACAGCTCTGATTCAGGCAATTTCTTGCTCTTATTGGCTTTTTATGGGTGTGAGACATAACCAATCCTGCATGGAAGAAACAGACTTAAACAATCCAGTGGCTTCACAGTTTGCACACCAATTGCCTGTCTTTTACTAGTTATTTTCGACTCTGCATGATCAAGCTTGAGTGGTTTTCGGAAAAGGAGAAAAAAAAAAGTTTCAAATATTATTTAATGTGTGGATTCACATACTGAAATGGTTCTAACTAGGTGCAATTTATGGTGGACAAGCTGTAGCAGAGGAAACACTCGAGAGTCTTAAGACACTTTCTGTGGTTGCACAAAACAGACATGTGTATGTATGCAGGCAAAGCAGAATGGCTGCTGCTATTTCTAACCCAGCACACGAGAAAGTCAATAGGAAGTAAGGAGGCCGTTTTCCATGGTGTCCATTTCCGTCCCTGTCTCCTCTGCCTGTGTGTCTCCGTGACATCATTGACCTCTGTGGCTGCTGTGTGTGTTTCCCTTCTGTTTCCTTCCATGTCCGCTCTGGTTCTAGTCACCTCATCCATTACCTTTTTTTTTTAACTTCAGATTTTTCGTGTTCATTCACGTTTATTTTTCCTCTTTTGCTTCAAATCGTTCCTTTTTTTTTTTTTTTTATTTTGCCTCTCCCATCCCAAATCATGCAAACAGTTGTACTTGCTTCTGCAATATTTCCAAGTTTACTGACCAATTTTTTTTTCTCTGGTCTCTTCTCTGTTTCTCAACCATTTTTGTTGATTTTTTTTTTGTGTTTGATTTTCATTTTAAAATTTAAGAAACAGTTGAACGGAGTTCAGGAACAGCAAGATCCCTCCCCACCACTTACTCATACAAGCCATTCTTTTCTACAAGACCATACCAGTCCTGGACCACAGCTCCAATCACAGTGCCCGGGCCGGCCAAGTCAGGCTTCGCCTCCTTATCCAGCTCTTCCTCTAACACACCATCAGCTTCTCCGTTAAAATCCATATGGTCTGTTTCGACTCCTTCTCCAATCAAATCCACGTTAGGCGCATCAACTACATCTTCAGTCAAATCCATTAGTGACGTGGCATCTCCTATTAGGTCTTTTCGGACAATTTCCTCGCCAATAAAAACAGTGGTGTCACCATCTCCATACAATATCCAAGTGGCCTCCGGTACCCTGGGGAGAGCTCCCACAGTCACCGAGGCTGCTACGCCCTTAAAGGGGCTGGCACCCAACCCAACCTTTTCCTCTCGAACTTCTCCTGTGACGACCGCAGGGTCTCTTTTGGAGAGGTCATCCATTACTATGACTCCCCCTGCCTCCCCCAAATCAAACATTACTATGTATTCCTCCAGCTTGCCGTTTAAGTCGATTATCACATCAGCAGCACCACTGATCTCTTCACCTTTAAAGTCAGTGGTGTCCCCAGCCAAGTCTGCAGCTGATGTCATCTCATCAGCTAAAGCTACGATGGCATCGTCCCTCTCCTCCCCCTTAAAGCAGATGTCTGGACATGCAGAGGTAGCGCTAGTCAATGGGTCTGTTTCTCCTCTGAAGTACCCTTCATCCTCAGCTTTAATTAACGGATGCAAAGCCACTGCCACGTTACAGGACAAAGTTTCTACAGCCACCAGCGCTGTGAGCTCGGTGGTGAGCGCGGCCACGGACACGGTGGAGAAAGCGCTCTCTCCCGCGACAGCCATGCCCTTTTCCCCACTCAGGTCGTATGTTTCTGCAGCAGCACCCTCGGCTTTTCAGTCTCTTAGAACTCCCTCCGCAAGTGCACTCTACACCTCCCTCGGGTCTTCAATATCTGCTACTACCTCATCCGTAACTTCATCCGTAATCACAGTGCCAGTATACTCGGTAGTCAATGTTTTGTCAGAACCAGCACTGAAGAAGCTTCCGGACTCTAATTCGCTCACCAAATCGGCAGCAGCTCTGCTGTCGCCCATTAAAACGTTGACTACGGAGCCACGTCCCCAGCCCCATTTCAATCGAACGTCATCTCCCGTTAAGTCATCTCTGTTCCTCGCGCCCTCTGCCCTCAAGCTCTCCGCACCATCTTCTCTGTCTTCCAGTCAGGAGATCTTAAAGGACGTGGCCGAAATGAAGGAGGACCTCATGAGAATGACCGCCATACTCCAGACAGACGTGCCTGAGGAGAAGCCATTCCAACCCGACCTTCCCAGAGAAGGGAGGATAGATGACGAAGAGCCTTTCAAAATCGTCGAGAAAGTGAAGGAAGACCTAGTCAAAGTCAGTGAGATCCTCAAAAAGGACGTGTGTGTCGACAGTAAAGGGCCACCCAAATCCCCCAAGAGTGACAAAGGACATTCTCCAGAGGATGACTGGACAGAATTTAGCTCCGAGGAAATACGAGAAGCCAGGCAGGCTGCGGCCAGCCACACCCCATCTCTGCCCGAGAAAGTGCATGGGAAGGCCAACCTGACTAGAGTCATTGACTACCTGACAAATGACATTGGGAGCAGTTCCTTGACCAACTTAAAGCACAAGTTCGAAGATGTAAAGAAGGATGGAGAGGAGAGGCAGAAAAGGATTTTAAAGCCAGCCATGGCCTTGCAGGAGCACAAACTCAAGATGCCGCCGGCCTCCATGAGGCCTTCCACCTCCGAGAAGGAATTGTGCAAGATGGCAGACTCTTTTTTCGGCTCAGATGCCATCTTAGAGTCCCCTGATGACTTTTCTCAACACGACCAAGATAAAAGTCCCTTGTCTGACAGTGGCTTTGAAACCAGAAGTGAAAAGACACCGTCAGCCCCGCAAAGTGCCGAGAGCACTGGCCCAAAGCCACTTTTTCACGAAGTCCCCATCCCTCCTGTCATCACAGAAACAAGAACTGAAGTGGTCCACGTGATCAGGAGCTATGAGCCCTCTACTGGGGAGATCCCCCAGTCCCAGCCGGAAGACCCCATGTCCCCCAAGCCTTCACCTACATTTATGGAGTTGGAGCCAAAGCCTACCACCTCTAGCATTAAGGAAAAAGTCAAAGCATTTCAAATGAAAGCCAGTAGCGAGGAAGAGGACCATAGTCGGGTTTTAAGCAAAGGCATGCGTGTCAAAGAAGAGACTCATATCACCACGACCACCAGGATGGTGTATCACTCCCCTCCCGGCAGCGAGTGTGCCTCGGAAAGAATTGAGGAAACCATGTCAGTCCATGACATCATGAAAGCCTTTCAGTCCGGGCGAGACCCTTCCAAAGAGCTGGCAGGGCTGTTTGAACACAAGTCGGCCATGTCTCCAGACGTTGCCAAGTCTGCTGCTGAGACCTCAGCCCAGCACGCAGAGGACAACCAATTGAAACCCAAACTGGAGCGTATAATAGAAGTCCACATCGAAAAAGGTAACCAAGCTGAGCCCACTGAAGTCATTATTAGAGAGACCAAAAAGCATCCCGAGAAGGAAGTATCTGTGTGTCAGAGAGACTTATCCCGGGGAAATATTAACTTAAAAGATTTTCTGCCAGAGAAACACGATGCTTTTCCCTGCCCCGAGGAGCAGGGTCAGCAAGAAGAAGAAGAGCTTGCCGCGGAAGAGTCCTTGCCTTCCTATCTGGAGTCTTCCAGGGTAAACACTCCAGTGTCCCAAGAAGAAGACAGCCGTCCTAGTTCCGCACAACTCCTGTCCGATGACTCTTACAAAACACTGAAGCTCTTGAGTCAGCACTCCGTAGAGTACCATGATGACGAGCTGTCAGACCTGAGAGGGGAGTCTTACAGGTTTGCTGAGAAAATGCTTCTGTCAGAGAAGCTAGATGTTTCTCACTCTGATACCGAGGAATCGGTGACAGACCCTGCAGGACCCCCTAGCTCAGAGTTACAGAGGTCTGATAAGCGCTCCAGAGATAAAGTAGCCACTGCCCCCAAAAAAGAAATCCTCTCCAAAATCTATAAAGATGTGTCTGAAAATGGGATAGGGAGAGTGTCTAAAGATGAGCATTTTGATAAAGTGACGGTGTTGCACTATGCGGGTAATGTCAGTGGTCCAAAACATGCCATGTGGATGCACTTGTCCGAGGACAGACTAGAGAGAGGTAGAGAGAAGTTGATATATGAAGACAGGGTGGACAGGACCGTGAAGGAGGCTGAAGAGAAATTGACCGAAGTGTCACAGTTTTTTCGTGACAAAACCGAGAAGCTAAATGATGAACTGCAGTCCCCGGAGAAAAAGCCACGCCCCAAAAATGGCAAAGAATACTCTTCCCAGAGTTCCACCAGCAGTAGTCCCGAGAAGGTCTTAACAGAACTATTGGCATCCAATGACGAATGGGTTAAGTCCAGGCAGCGTGGCCCAGATGGACAAGGTGTCCCTCAGGCTGAGGACAGGAAGATACCCAGTGGGTCCAGCAGCCCAGAGAAGAGGGCCCCTTCCCAACAGAGTGAGGATGGCCAGCCTACAGAGGAAGCCAAAAGAACTGTCACTGCTCAGAGCAGGGGACCAGAAGGGCCCCAGTCTGGATTCCAGCTCAAACAATCTAAACTCAGCTCCATCCGATTAAAATTTGAACAAGGCGCACGCACAAAAAGTAAGGACCCGTCTCAAGAAGAGAAAAATCTGGACGGCCCATCCCGAATCCCAGTGAAGAAAACTCAAGACAGCAAGCTGCCCACACACCCAGGTTTTCCTAGAGAAAAACAGCAGAAGGCTGTAGACCTCTCGGAGGAGAGAGTGCCGGTGCAAAATGATGTCGCGATGTTCAAAGCTGAGCGTGCCAGAAGCAACGACGTTGTTGTGAACGAGTCTGGCTCTGACGATGCCAAAAGACACCGAACTGAGATGTTAAGTAAGGCAGTGGCCGACTTCTATCCTGAGCAGCAGGCTGAAGAAGACTCAGCCTGTCCCCTGACATCAGACCTAGCCACCAAGGGACCGTGGGACAGAAAGGTCTTTAGAACGTGGGAAGGTTCTGGGGCCAGTAATAATAAGGCTCAGAAAGAGAAACTTTCGCATGTGCTTGTTCACGATATCAGAGATAATCATGCCGGTCGCCCTGATGAGGGCGAGAGTGCCGATCCAAGTAATGAATTTGTGTGTGTGACTGAGAGAGAACACAAATTGTTAACGAACGGCTCTCTCTCAGAAATTAAGGAAATGAGTGTAAAATCTCCCTCCAAGAAAGTGCTATACAGGGAGTATATTGTTAAAGAAGGGGACCACCCCGGCGGCGCTCTTGAGCATCCTCCCAGGAGAAGTGAGAGCTCAGTGCTATCTCATATTCCCATCAGGGTCACAGACGAGAGGAAGACGCCATCTTCTAACATTCCCGATGGGTTTTGTGAGCAGTCAACGTTTCCAAAACGTGAACTATCCCAAAAAGTGTCCCGGTCAAGTATGAGCAAAGAGATAGTTGAGAGCCAACACTTTAATTCCATAGATGATGAAAAAGTTACCTATTCCGAAATCAGCAAAGTTTCCAAACAGAGTTACGTAGGCCTATGCCCAGCTCTCGATGAAACCGAGACCTCTCCCACCAGATCTCCTGATTCGTTAGAGTTTAGCCCAGGGAAGGACTCTCCCTCTAGTGATGTGTTTGACCACGGTTCCATGGAGGGCTTGGAGAAGCTTGCTCCACTAGCCCAGACAGAGGGAGGGAAGGAAATCAAAACCTTACCCGTTTATGTCAGCTTCGTACAAGTGGGAAAACAGTATGAAAAGGAGCTCCAACAAGGAGGTGTAAAAAAAATCATCAGTCAGGAATGTAAGACGGTGCAGGAAGCCAGGGGAACCTTCTATACACCTAGACAGCAAAAGCAGCCTCCTTCTCCCCAGGGCAGTCCAGAAGATGATACTCTAGAGCAAGTGTCCTTTCTAGACAGCTCTGGGAAGAGCCCTTTGACCCCGGAAACTCCCAGCTCAGAGGAAGTGAGTTATGAGTTCACGTCTAAGACACCAGACTCCCTCATAGCTTTTATACCAGGACAGCCCAGCCCGATTCCCGAGGTTTCTGAAGAGTCTGAGTCGGAGGAGCCCAAATCAGCCCCCCTGAAGCAGGTGACTGTGGAGCCGGAAACAGATCGTGATGTGAGCAAAGACTCTATCCAAAGACCCAAATGTAACCGAGTTGCCTATATTGAATTCCCCCCTCCTCCCCCTCTGGATGCCGACCAGATGGAATCCGATAGGAAGCATCAGTATCTCCCCGAAAGGGAGGTTGACCTGATTGAAGTCAACCTTCAGGATGAGTGTGACAAGTACCAGTTGGCCGAACCTGTCATCCGAGTGCAGCCCCCATCCCCGGTCCCTCCTGGCGCCGAGGCCAGCGACTCCAGCGATGATGAGTCCATGTATCAACCGGTCCCGGTTAAAAAATACACCTTCAAGCTGAAGGAAGTTGACGAGGGACAGAAAGATGTGGCCAAATCCAAAACGACTGCCACGAAGGCTTCCAGCCAGAAAGAGGCGGAGAGTAACGGGAGAGAGAGCGAGTCTGGCCTTGACTCACCTCAGAACGAAACAGCTCAGAACGGGAACAACGACCAGTCCGTCACCGAGTGTTCCATCGCAACCACGGCCGAGTTTTCCCATGACACAGACGCCACCGAGATTGACTCCCTGGATGGCTATGACCTGCAGGACGAGGACGATGGCCTCACGGAGAGTGACTCTAAACTCCCCAGCCAAACCGTGGACCCCAAGAAGGATGTCTGGACGGAGGGCATCCTGAAGCCGGCCGACCGCTCTTTCAGCCAGAGTAAACTGGAAGTCATTGAGGAGGAGGGGAAAGTGGGACTGGAGGACGAGAAGCCATCCTCTTCCAAAAGCTCTTCATCCGACAGAACCCCGGAAAAGACCGACCCCAAGTCAGGGGCCCAGTTTTTCACCCTGGAAGGCAGACACCCAGACCGATCGGTGTTTCCAGACACTTACTTCAGTTACAAAGTGGATGAAGAGTTCGCCACCCCTTTTAAAACCGTAGCGACCAAAGGTCTAGATTTTGACCCGTGGCCCAATAACCGAGGGGACAATGAAGTCTTTGATGGGAAATCTCGGGAAGATGACACTAAGCCCTTTGGTCTGGCGGTGGACGACCGCTCTCCGGCCACCACCCCTGACACAACGCCGGCCAGAACGCCGACCGATGAAAGTACCCCAACTAGTGAGCCTAACCCCTTCCCATTTCACGAAGGAAAAATGTTTGAGATGACCCGCAGTGGTGCAATTGACATGAGCAAGAGAGATTTTGTGGAAGAGAGGCTCCAATTTTTCCAGATTGGTGAGCATACTCCTGAAGGGAAGTCAGGGGCCCAGGGGGAAGGGGATAGCAGGATGGTCACTGACACCCCACAGCCGCAGTCAGGGGACACCTCGGTAGACACCCATCTAGAGAGAGATGTAGAGGCACCAGCAGTCGAACCCAACCCCAGCACCCCGGCCAGCGGAGAGGGTCAGGAAGGCATGGCCTGCAGTGGGCCTCTGGAGAAGTCAGCAGCCGCTGCTAACGCCTCAAAAGTTGACCCCAAGTCACGCACGCCTATAAAAATGGGAATTTCCGCGTCTACCATGACCTTGAAGAAAGAAGGCTCTGGAGAAGTGACAGATAAGATAGAGGCTGTGGTGACCAGTTGCCAGGGGTTAGAAAACGAAAGCATGACAGCAATCTCAAGTGCACCCCATAGCCAGGTGGGCGATAGGCCCCAGGAGAAACACGATTTTCAAAAAGATAACTTCAATAACAACAATAATCTGGATTCTTCCGCCATGCAGACAGATAACACCACAAATCACGTAGTTCTGACAGGACCCGCTGCACCCACTTGTACCACAGAGAAAGCTAATCCAGTGAAAGGCTCAGGAAAGAGTCCAGGGATGCAAGGACCCTGCACCAGAGATTCGCGGAAGGAACCCATAGGGGTTAGGCGGAAGTCCAAGCTTCCCATAAAAGCCACTGCACCAAAAGATGTCTTCCCGCCAAACCATAAGCCAGACAGTAAAGCAGGTAAACTGAGGCAGGCTGGTCCGTCTGAAAAAAACAAAACCCTTCCTACTTCTTCATGTGTAGACGCCAAGTCCCGAATTCCAGTCAAAAACACACACAGGGAGAACCTAGTTGCAGTCAGAAAAGCATGTGCCACACAAAAGCGAGGGCAGCCAGAGAAAGGCAAGGCCAAACCGCCTCCATCCAAGTTGCCAGTAAAGGTAAGATCCACCTGTGTCACCGTCACCGCCACCAACACCACCAACACCACCACCACCACCACCAACACCACCACCACCACCACCACCACCGTTAAAGTTAGAGAAAGTCAGCTTAAGGCGGTATGTAAACATCCCATTGAATATTTTAAGGCAATTAGTGGTGAGACCCTAAAGCTTGTGGACCGCCTCCCTGAAGAAGACAAAAAGATGCAGTCGGAGTTGTCTGATGAGGAAGAGAGTACCTCCAGAAACACGTCGTTGTCCGAGACTTCGCGGGGTGGCCAGCCTTCCGTTCCCACGCAGTCTGCTAGAGATAAGAGAACAGAGGCAGCGCCTTTAAAATCAAAGAGTGGAAAGGCCGGCTGTAGGAGGACTGGTGAGAACAAAAGGCAGTCAGGTTTCTCGAGCGCTCTTTGCTCACGACCTGGAGAAACAGCATATAGTCCGTAAACACTTTCCGACTGCGCGTAGACCCTAGTGCATGACCTGTCGTGATTGCTTGTGGAGTGGTTTAACCGTAGCTTCTCATTCTGTCATTGTCATCTGTGTGTGCTGTCCTAGACGCTCTTCTCTCCTCTTTTAATTCAGCTACACTGTAGAGAGCTAGGGAAAGCATGCTACACCGGTGTCATTCAAGATGTGAACGGGTTTTGTTTTTGTTTTTTTTCTAATGTGCCCGTGGAGATGACTCTTGTCAGAGCCGCGGCACAGATGTTCAGATTCCATCATGGGCTGTTGGCCACCAACGCGACGCTATGGCCGTTGTGGAGTGGCCAGCTCGCCAGCATGTTCAATCTCATTACATTCCGAGCATCCATGTAATCTGGCATTTGGCCTGATGCGGGTGACAGACGAGGAGTATTTGTGTAGGTGACTAGGACACATCTTAAGTACACAGTGTTAGTGTCAGTCTCTGTAAAAATCTGAGTACTGCGAAAAGCAATTTTCCAGTGTCGTGTCTTCCTTGGCAATTGTTTTAACCGAGAAATTGTAAATCGTAGGTCCACAGAGTCCTTGTGAGCGGACAGATATCAGGATGGCAATAGTAGCCGATCACCTGGGACTTAGTTGGACAGGTAAGTACATACGCTCCTGAATGAAGCAGGTATCCTTCCCCGGTGTCCTTGTCTTCGTCACTTGCAAAAACCATCCTGTACATCTTTAAACACACAGACAAGCAAATAGTAAACCGTTATCCATAATTCTACCTACCCTGATAATTACTGGTAGCAACTGTACACTCTTAGTTTTCTCTGTATATGTACAAAGTTAGACCTTATATTACTTTAAATGCTTTCTTCACACAGCCATTTTCATAAAGGAGTAGTCTTGTATCTGAGGGCACATGCCTTAGGAGCATTTAAAAAAAAAAAAAAAAACACCTAAGACTATGAGTACATGATTAACATGAACTCTGTTGTTAAAACAGCACTCTCAGCCAGTGGTTCAATGGCCCCATGCCCTGTAATAGCCAGCTGTAGACACATGATACTTAGCCTTCCAAGATTACAGTATTTACCCTATTGGACTAATACTTTTAAAAGAACTTACTGTTATGCCTTAGGATTAGTTTAAATGGAAAACCTTGTCTTACTTTGACAATAAAGAACACAAAATTATTTTAATATTTTTCTCTATGACCGAGGAAAAGGAGTGAAAGCTTTGATCATAAGTTAATTTTTGGAAAAGGATGTAAGTAAATAAAATAGATGCGGTTTACAAAGGTACGTGAGTTCTCTGAAACCATTCACAGCCAGGATGATGGAAATGTCCAGCTTTGTTTTACATCAGTAAAGTCAAATGTGTCACCCAAACAATTTACCTTTATAGTGTTGATCCTTACAAGGCCCCCCATATCCCGACACGTGCCAGTCTAAGAAATGTGATGTTTCCGAGGTTGAATATACCTTTTTAAATGCATGTCTAAAGACTTTGGACATTCCTCTGAAAATATACTGGAACACTGGAGCAAATGCTTGATTTCTTTTATGACTATAGACCATACGTAACTAAACTAGTAGAAAAAAATAAGTATTCATTATCACCTCTCTAAAATCATCTTGTATATTAGTTAGTGCATCCATTCTCATGCCATCCCATTATCTGTTCAAGGGAAAAGGGAAAACTAGGCCATAGGAAACAAATTCATCTATATTTTTCCTTTGTACGCCACAGACCCACCAATTACAAAGCCTTCCTTCCCTGGTCTCTAGCCTCTGCTCTAGGTGACCTGCTAATGGCCAGGGGCTTCCTGGAACTCTGGTGTGTCCGGTGTCTGAGTGACCCCTGCAGGTTGAGAGGAGTTAATAGTGGTGTACATGGGTAAATAGTTCCCTACAAAGTCTATCTTAACACCAATTCTGTTTTAACATAGGTCATTTCCCTGAAAAATACACAGAACATATGCTGATTTTTTACATTATTAGTGAATAACAAGCAGATTTTCATTCATCTAACATGGGCAGTCCTTACTTTCCCAGAGTAGGTATTTGGAGATGTGGCACAGGAGATGAGCTGGAGACAGAGTCAGTGGCTTGGCATGCTCCAACCCTCAGTTCATCCCTAGAACTAGAAAAGAAGAAATGAAATGAGGTTTTCCAGCTCTGAATTCTTCAGGGTCAATGTGCTTTTCTCCAGGTCTTCCCAGCAATAAATAATGTTCGTTCTCAAGGATTTCTTAGATGGTAGGATTGTTGTCACCCAAAATGTATACAGATGGAGGAATTCAAACTGGAATTAACCTCTGGAATTAGAACTCCTGTGTGATCAATTAGACAAATTTCAATATTTAAGCATACAAAATGTACATGTGCCTCTTGAAACCATCATTAAGGAGCTTTGGTTTTTAAAATATTCTTGTTTTGTTTGCAACTAATACAAACTGTGTAGTTCTCTACAAAATGAGTATTTGTTGACCTTGGCTTTGATGGGTAACGAGTCTATCTATACATGTGATGGTGTTTTTTCCTAACCCACTATGCTTAAGAGTCAGGAAGTGAATGTAACCTTTTGGTGTTAAATGGAATGGAAAAGAAAGTGTCTGTGTACACACATTTTGTTTGTTTGTTTTTGTTTTTTTTGTTTTTCGAGACAGGGTTTCTCTGTGTAGCTTTGCGCCTTTCCTGGAACTCGCTTTGGAAATCCGCCTGCCTCTGCCTCCCAAGTGCTGGGATTAAAGGCATGCACCACCACCGCCCGACTTGTGTACACTCATATTAAGGCTAAATTTTGTGCTGAGGTAAGCTGGTTCACGTATATAAACACTGTTTTATACAGTATCCTTCTAACTGTCCACCATGATCCCAAGACTTTAAAAACTCAATATCACATCAACAAAGGAAAAATTGTCAAGTTTTCAGTAGTTCAAGTCTACAGTGGACACTCAGGTGTGTGCAAATCATTTTATAAACCCCTGTGTACCACAAGATAGACTTGTAGAAGCAACATACTTGCTCAAAAACATGACGATATCTTGAATTCCTGAATTCATTTAGCTGAGTTTTTGGAAATGTTTGACAGGAACAGAATCTTGGCCACTCACTTTTCCATGGAAGCAATTCTTCATATTTCTTACTTTAGAGTAATTAAGGTAATACATACTTGATACATATTTTTTAGAGAGATAAGTGATGAAAAGATGTCTTGTTTCTCAAAGTCTCCATTCACACTGAGTTCATTTGATTTTCTCCTTCTACCAGGTGGGTCCCAGGGGTTGAACCCAGGTCATTAGCCTTGGCAGCAGGTGTCTTTACATGCCAAGCCATCCTGATGGTCCATGTTGAGTTCATCCTTAATCTTTGCAGAGACATCTCTGTGTTTACAAGATTGAGTATATACTTGGGCACAAAGCACTCATTTTTTCACACAAATGGCTGCCTGCATATCGCATGCGTGATTTTCCCTCGAGTTAACACTTAACCTCTCATGTAGAGATCACAAAACTCAAAGGCTTAGTCACTACATTAGCAAATGAGTAAGAGGTGTGCTTCAATAGGATTGCTCAGAGCAACCCTCATTCTGTCCCTGCACATGCTCAGGAGTGGTGTGCTCCTCCCTGTCTCGTGTGCAATTGTTCAATCTGCAGAGATGAGGCTGAATCAGAAGAAACCAGCAACATCCTCTCTGTAAATCCCAAGAATCTTTAAAAATGATTTGTAGTCAGATGTGGTGGCAACATGCCTTTAATCCCAGCACTCTTGGAGACAGAGGCAGGCGGATCTCTGCGAGTTCAAGGCCAGCCTGGTCTACAGAGCTAGTTCTAGGACAGCCAAGGCTACACAGAGAAACTCTGTCTCACAAAAACAAAAGATTTAATGGGAATTTAATTGCAAGTAATTATCTAAGGGAAGTCTGGTCACAGCCTGTGTATAAAGTCAAGCACCAGAATGTCCAACTCTAGACAAAAGGCTTTTCTTTACAATTCATTTTCTTTTTCTGGGTTTTTTTTTGTTTTGGGAGTGGGGTGTTAGGAGTTGAATACAACTTTGATGAAGTATGTGCAAAATAAAATATACACTTTCTAACTTTCTTTTCACAGAGCTGGCAAGGGAACTGAATTTTTCAGTGGATGAAATCAATCAGATACGTGTGGAAAATCCCAATTCTTTAATTTCTCAAAGCTTCATGTTATTAAAAAAGTGGGTTACCAGAGACGGAAAGAATGCCACAAGTATGCTTAAAATTATTTATTTTAATTTTCAAAACCACACAGGGTCAATATCTTAGAGAAATCAGCTAGTGGGCTCGTTGGAAGATTTTCAGTGTTCTGTGATTTTATGTAGCAGCAGGAAGGAGTTAGTGAAAATCTAGAGTGACACTTGTCCTAAGTGCTGCTGTCCTAGAGTCCTGTGCTTAAGCTTTCTGGAAAGCAAGTGGCAGAAAAGAGTTTGCATTTTGTAAGGAAGGCCTTCTTCATATTAGCTACTAAAAATGGAGGAAAAAATAATACTAACTCTTCCATCATGGGAGGGTCATCAAAAATGCTTTGAAATTACCGCTGCATCCAGGGGCAGGTGTGGAGGGAAGTACGGAGGAGGGTGGGATATGATTAGAGGAGCCAGCCAGTTGTATCCCATCTGGGGCAGTGGAGAATCCTCTGCTGTAACTGGATTTGGGTCGGTGGTGGTGATAAGTTCAAAGGACCCAGCACTCACCCACTGCAATGTGGGGTATGTTATCGTAGGTTTGCCTGGTCAGCCTGATCTTGATAGTTTATAAAATGTTAGGCATCGAATATATAAGGACATTGACATTCTGAGAGTCAAGAAAACTTGAAGCTGTATTAGGCCCCCTAAAGGAGTACAGGTGTTTGGAGACCATCTACCCTGTCACAGTGGGGTGAATACCGTGACCTCCACAGATAGCTTTAAAGTAGGATTCTTCCCGGGGGCAGCCAGAATTCTGGATGTGGAGCTAGCAGCGCTACAGTGGAGAGCTGAAATGCTACCAAACTGCAGAAGCCATGCTTTTTTGTTGGATGTTGTGCTGACTTGCAGGAAATAATGCCACTGGGCTCTCACCCTTTTTTCTCTTCTTTTCAGCTGATGCCTTAACTTCAGTCTTGACAAAAATTAATCGAATAGACATAGTGACTCTGCTAGAAGGACCAATTTTCGATTATGGGAATATTTCAGGCACCAGAAGCTTTGCAGATGAAAACAATGTTTTCCATGACCCAGTTGATGGTAATTGCATTTAGTGTTCATATCTGATTGTTCGATAAAATCTGAAAGTGCTGTCAATCAAGGCAACCACTCATCACCACGTGTACCATGAGCTGCTTGACTTACCTTCTCGTTTTCACAGCATTTTTGTTCTGCCTGAGTCTGCAAATGAGCACGCTATATCAGAGCAGACTCGGTAAATGTCTCTGCAACACAGAGGATGAGATGTGAAAGCACATTTTCTGAAAGAGCTGTTACTTCTAGCATTCTGTGCACCCAAATGGAAGAAAACTTAATACCTACAAAATGCAATGCTTTGGCATTTAAAATTAATTGGTTTTTTTTTAACCTAACAACTGGTGATCTCTTTTCATATGTAAGTGAAATAAAACCGTGAGCCCAGTTTTAGCCAAGCAGGTGATATGCTGAGCCCAGTTTGCAATAAACAGTGGCTGGGGTGAATAGTGGATCACTGTTGTGGGACCAAGCATGTGGAAGTGTACTGGAGAATCCCCTATCATTCCAAGTGGTTTAGTTACTTAACATAGGAACCTACATTCTGCCAGTAATTCCTGGGGTGGAGGGCAGCTTTTGATGTATTGTGCATAAAAGACAGCATTCTTTCTAATTCAGTGAGCACACACAAAATAAAATCACTGATAAGCTTTTCGTTTAGCTTAATTTAACAGTCCCCTCCCCCCTTCATTAATAGTCCATCTCATCAGAGCATCAGAATAAAACAGACAGCCCGGCTTTCAAAGCTACTCCTGCCTTACTTTACAAGTGGAAATCCATCCCCACAGTGATGGAAAATACTGACCTGCCATGGACAAGAGTCGTCAGGGATATTGTCCTGTTAATTCCAGGGGCAAGAAATACGGTCATTTTCTCCTTCCATTTTTTAACTGGCAAACGTAGACTAACAAGAGCCAGGAACTTTTAAACTTCTGCATGTGTCACACTGGAAAAGGTTATAGAATCTTAGAAAGTGCCTATTTACTAAAGGTAAAGCGTCTCTGTAATCCACAGAGCATCAATACCATGGATCCTTGGAACACACGCACTCTTGTGCGTCTTGTCTTATGTGGGAGGCTGTGTATCGATAAATTCCTTTTGTACTGGATAAACAGAACAAATTAAGAATTACTGGCAAGTTACAGCTATAGCTTCCTCTACTCCTTATTGGGAAAAGAAATCACAAGTGTGGTATTCTTGGTTCATTTGTTTTAACATTGTAAATTTTGAATATCATTAAAATAAGCTCACCGGGGCTTTTTGTCATTGTATCTCAAAATTGTGTAGTTCTTTTTATTAAAATTTCTGAGGGAAATTTATGCATGAAATATGTTTACTTATGCAAACTATAAATCGTATCATAGCCAGATTTTAGCAAGAGGCTCATTTGCAGGCAGCTGTAACCAACAAGTATCCACAAACCAATAGCAATTTGAACCTCTAACAATAGCTGTTTGCCTTTAACTGATGGAAAAAATGGTCTTTGGTTCTGCAGACCAATGAATTGAGAGAATGCATTGCTGCTTTTTTTGTTTTTTAATGTCTCTCCTCTTTGTTGAGCTTTGGGGAAACTCCCTTCCCTCACCACGACCAGACCACTATTGACTTTCTCACTGTTGGGGCAAGGAAATTCTTCTGGAGTCCATGTAGAGTGCCTAGAATCAGGGGTTTGCCCCTTCCTTCCATTCTGAGCAGGCTAGCACTGCTCTGTTCTAAGTCCTGGATACTCTGACCTTAGGCCCTCCTCCTGTCTCCATTGTGTATCATTTTTTTCTCTTTATTTGCCTCATGATTCTAAGCTGATTCCCATCAATCAGCTTCACCCAGACCTCCATACACACCCTAACTCTCTCATCTCCGTGACATTAAGTCACCTAATAATACACACCGAGTCCTTTATCCTGTCTAACATCAGCCAGCACTACCATAGCTCTAAAAATCCATTGATCATCTCTCCAGAGTGTAAATTCATTCTTTGTTTCCTCCCGTAAATTTCATGTAGATGAGTAAGAATTAGAGTTGGATTGTGTTTGTAACCAAAGCAAGAGGGAATTAATTACAGCATGGGCTTCTTATGGCCAGCTTGCTATATTCAGTCTACCATAGTAGAGGTTTTTGCATGCTAAAATGAGAAAGATGCATTAGCCATGAGCCACGTGTCTTCTAGATATGACAACTAACTTTATATTGCGTTAATTTCATCTGCAGAGTTACGATACCGTATTAAAGTTGATAGAATGCCGTTGTTTTATTTCATTAAATGACATGAACTAAACCATGAAATCGTGTACATTGTTCTGTAACCCATCATGCATTGTCATCCCTGATATAATTTGAGTCATCCCATGTGTTTGTGTCCAATGTGTTCTAGCTCATTCCAGTCAGTCCAAATGTACTGTCTTCCATAGGTCACCCTTCCCTTCAAGTGGAGCTGGAGACCCCCATGGGGTTGTACTGCACACCACCCACCCCTTTCCAGCAAGATGACCATTTTAGTGATATATCTAGCTTAGATTCTCCCTTTAGAACCCCCAGTAGACTGAGTGACGGGCTAATGCCCTCCCAGGGAAATATAGAGCATTCAGCAGGTGGACCTCCAGTGGTAACTGCAGAAGACACTTCCTTAGAAGACAGCAAACTGGAAGATTCAGTCACTGTCACAGAAATGGCCGACCCACGGGATGTAGACAAGAGCCAGTTGAAGGACACGTGTCTGAGGGAATGTCCTCAGTACCTCAGAAGTGTGGCTGGGGTCCCAAAAGATGGTACGCCGGCAGAGCCGCCGAAACCACAGACTAGAAAAGTAGGCAAGAGCTCTGAGCAGCAGGAGAAAGGAACTTCTGGTCCTGGTGAGGAGATGGCGGAAGAAAAGCTCAAATCTCTATTTGAGGACATTCAGCTTGAAGAAGGAGTAGAGTCTGAGGAGATGACAGAAGAAAAGGTGCAGGCTATTCTTAGTCGTGTTCAGCGAGCAGAACTGGCAATGTCTTCACTTGCAGGTTGGCAGAACGAGACGTCAAGTGGAAGCCTAGAGTCCCCGGCCCAAGCCCGAAGAGTAACTGGTGGGTTACTAGACCGCCTGGATGACAGGTACGACTCCGTCTCCAGAAATACACGTGAAAAGCGGGTTTCCTACCCATACTTCGTTTCAAAGGGGTGCAGTTTGGGGCAGTGACTCCTTGTCTCAGTGGTTAGACCTGTTCTGGGATATACCTTGCTTATAGATGGGTTCAGTATGTTGGAATCCCTAGAGAAAGGTGAATTTCAATTCAACTATAATTCTCAAAAGCACTGAAGTAAAAAAACCAAAGCACAGTTACTTACATGCCAAAGATGTAGGTGTTGGCTTAATTAGAAGACACTTGGCTGGTTTCCTCTATTCGTCTGTCTTCGAAGTCAGCAGTGTTCAGTTGAAGTCATTTCATAAGTGAAAGCCCACATCTTTTATGAATATTATTGCCATTTGTCTTATTTCATAACTACAGATGCGATGATACAAAATATTAGCGATTAAAAACTTGACCAGTCCTGCCATCTAGCAATAATCACCAGGAAAATTCTGAAATATGGAGGTGTGCTTTAGCAGCAGCATAAATGCAAGCCGAATACGCATGGCTCTGCATGTCATCTCCAGCACCCCACCCCCAAAAGAGGAATGAGGCAGGTGTACATTGTCTGTCTCCATGTAGGAAATTAGAGAAACAAAGAAAACGCACCCACTATACTCAGAAAAACACATTATTCTTCCATTTTTCTTTTTTCTTTTTGGAGACAGGGTTCGTCTTTGTTCTCCTGGCTATTCTGGAACTCACTCTGTAGATCAGGTTGTTCCTGAACTCAGAGATCCACCTGCCTCTCTCTCCCAAGTGCTGGGCATGCACGCCAGCACCCAGCCCTCTTCTTCCATTTTTATATACATAGGCTTTTACACAGAAATATGATAGACATTTCTTTACAACCAAAATAGGCATCGCTGCATAACTACGGTAATTCTGCTGGTGTGTGTTTGGTTCTTTATGCTAGCCCTGCTCTAGAAAGTAAGTCTAGCGCCCCTGGACATGGGACACACCTCACCACTTGGTTGAATTTCTAAATTCTAAGAAGGTTGTTGTAATCATCTTTATAATACTCCGGCCCTCAAGCAGGTTTGTAGACCAAACAAGAAAGACAGCTTCCCTACAAGATGACTGAGATAGACAGTAACCTCTAGTAACACGTCAGACTGAAGTAGACATTTACTTTAATGGTAACTGCTGATAAACCCCAGTTGCACGCAAGACAATCTTAATTTCCTAACCACATGTTTTTCATTTTGCTGTTCAACTTTGTGTTCCAATCATAACTCCAAAACGAGACATATCAGAGATCACAAAACCTCTTTTGAAAGCATCAATAACTTGTCTCTATTAGCGACCGCAGAGAAGACAGAGCACATCCACATCCAACCCCATGTTCCCATAGGATGGCAGAGTCTACAGCTGATCATCAGAAAACATATAGTCTAGGAAAGCTGTGCATTGCTATTAAACTGGCCAAAATCTCTTGTTGAATAGAGACCCTGCCCTTGGATATACAAAAATATACTGCATCTTCCTGGTCCTGGAAAGTAAGGAAATAATAGTGACCTCCAAGGACCTTATATAGTGATACCCCTGGTGTAAGCATCAGGAGCAAGGAAAGCGAGAAACCACGTGGAGTAGGACATACACACTGTGTTGTCTGATCTTCACTGTAGTAGATTCTTTTTTTTTTTTTTTTTTCTTAATGTACACTAGGGTTTTGCCTGCATGCGTGTCTGTGTGAGGATTCAGATTCCCCTGTGACTGGAGTTATAGACAGTTGTGAGCAGCCATGTGGGTGCTGGGAATTGAATCCTGGTCCTTTGGAAGAGCAGCCAGTGCTCTTAACTGCTGAGCGGTCTCTCCAGTCTCCGGTAGATTATTCTCACACACACAGGATAAGCAAGCATGTGTGTCCACTCTTCCACGTTAACATGAAGGGTAATGTCCTAGTCACTGCCTTTTCTGGGACATGAGCACAACACTGAAAATGACTAAAAGTTTGTAGTGTGAGCTACAAAATAAAACCAGTGGTTTATGTTGAACCTAGTCAAAGATTAAAAGTCATTCGAAAAGAAAAGACTCAGTTATGAAGGGTGTCCCCGTGGTAAACAAAAGCCGTGTTGGTCAGTGAAGGTAGTGGAGGCTGTAGTGGACAGAGGGGGTCAATAAGGGCATCTTGGTTGACAAAGTATGCCGAACGTACACACAGATGAAAACTTACAAAGAATTCAAGTCAGGATTCCTGAAAATGCAACTTCCACTCAGAAATTCCTTTTTGTTTTAATTTTTTCAGGAAGTGTTTGGGTTTGGTTGTAGTTTTTTTATTTATTCTTTTGTTTGTTTTTTGAGAGAGAGTTTCTCTGTGTAACAGTCCTGGAACTTGAGGCTGGCCTCGAACTCAGAGATTTGCTTGCCTCTGCCTCCTGAGTGCTGGGATTAAAGGCATGCACCACCAGGCCTGGAGTTTGTTTTTAATTAGTGTGTCTCTACTAATAGACATAATAGTGTCTCACACTAGCCTTCCCTTTAAAATTGGTGAGGTTGGAACTGTATGTCCATCAACATTTTTTAACGTGTAAAATATAGCTATGGAAAATGATTATTTTTAAAGTGATGGTCTACATAGCCATGTTGGGAGCTGAGGTATTGGGGATGCCTACAGCCTGGTATACCTCACTGGCCCACCTGTGACAGGCCCTCACATTTTAAATCCACTCACTCACTATCGTTTTCATGCCTATTTTATGCCTTTAGAAGTAGTTTGGCAGGGCTGGAGAGATGGCTGAGTGGTTAAGAACACTTACTGCTCTTTTAGGGGACCCGGGTTCAATTCCCAGCACCCACATGGCAGCTCATAAATGTCTGTAACTCCAGGATTCAACACTCACACACACACACATACATACATACATACATACAGGCAAAACACCAATAAAATAAAAATAAATTTAAAAAATTTTAAAAAAGAAGTAGTTTGGTAACCTGGGTCCTGAAACCACATCCTGAAGCCATGTGCAGTCACTTATCGCCATTATGATTTTGCATATTGTGTCTTTTACAGCTCTGATCAGGTTCGAGATTCCATTACCTCATATCTCAAAGGAGAACCTGGGAAATTTGAAGCAAATGGAAATCATGCGGAAGTCACTCCAGAAGCAAAGGCAAAGCCCTATTTTCCGGAATCCCAAAATGATATAGGAAAACAGAGCATTAAGGAGAACCTGAAACCAAAACTACACGGCTCTAGTCGCACTGAGGAACCAGCGTCACCCCTCGCAGCCTATCAGAAATCTCTGGAAGACACCAGCAAGTTTGTCATAGAAGATGCACCTAAACCCTGTGTGCCTGTCAGCATGAAAAAGATGACTAGGACTTCTGCTGACGGCAAGGCCAGGCTCAACCTCCACGAAGAAGAGGGGTCCAGCGGGTCAGAGCCTAAGGTAGGTCATCCACACAATCAGCATGCTCTCATTATTGTAAACACCCGCCGTTACTATTAGTCCTGTAGCACTGGACGCAAGGTTCTTTATGATTTCTAAATGATGATGGGGATGGGGGTGGCCACCAAAGAAAGCCCTGGGGAGGATGTACACCATGGGTTAGCACCTTCAGTCATCAAGGAAATAAAGTATCTCCGGCCATTGCCAAGGATGAAAAGAAGCAAAGAGACATTAGGTTTTTGGGTCCAGTACCAATTCTGCCTGCGATTAAGATTCCCTGATTGCAAATCCAGCCTTCTTTCTTAGGGGAAAGGGGAGTAATTTACACACTTTCTGGTTCTTTCATAGAGTTTAAAGACTATAGTATCGGACCCATCACATACTATTCAATACATACTATTCTGTAGCGACTAACGTCTCAACGTAGTTGAAAAATTGAAAAGATGCAGTTTCCAAGATAAGGAAGTTCAACGGCAGGCCTAAGTTTGTACTTAGAAACAGCCTTTTTATATCTCAGTTAATCATCGGCATGTAGACCCCGAATGTGATAGAATCAATGGTTTGCTCTTTGTAACGATATGTTTTTGTGTAGAACCTAATAGATTTTTTTTATTCTTTAACATCTAAAACAAAAGCATTTTTAATGAAATTATCTTTCACCAATGAAATAAAATTAAAATGCATTGTTCCTGCTTTTTGATATAGGGGCTGGCCTCAGACTCACAGAGATCCACCTGCCTCTGCCTTTGCCTCTGTCTCTACTAGGATTAAAGTTGTATGTCACCACTGCCCAGCTTTTGTTTTTGTTTTTGTTTTTAAACTGTTGTCTTCTCTCTATTCTTCTTTCTGTCAACTACGTAGTAAACAACCGTTCTCTGCCTTTGACATGCAAGCTCTGTGGCCTGCCCTAAGACATGCCTAGTTTACTTAAGACCAGCATTTTGGAGAAGAAACCGTGTTTTATAAAACAATGCTTTACGTTTACAAAAACACCCAGGCACTCAGAAGCTAACCACTGTCATCAACAGATCCTATCCCCATCTTCCACTGTTCATACTCCTTTGGTCATTTTCTGAAGTGTTAGAAGGGAAAAGAGAGGAAATACAATTTCAATAGATGACCATTTGTGCAAATGATTATCATCACCAATAACTAAGACTTGAAATGATTCTTTCCTTTTTCTGTACGCTATTCTGAGGATTCCCCCCCCTCTCAGAAATTGTCATGTTCCATATTTTTGCCTTTCATTTGTTCCTCGGTGTATTTAGGCAGGATGAGTTTGGGTGGAATCTTGTCTTTTAAAATGTCATACAGTTAAGTATGTTCCTTTTAAAACAAATCTAAAAAAAAAAAAAAAGGAAGCAGTAACACGGTGACATTTTTACCTAGGAAGGTTTATCCTGAAAGAAAAAACAACCAGTTATTAGAAACCAGCATAGACATGTGACACACTGTTTGTGTAGATG
>CABHPQ010168664.1:21211-45724 GCA_902168405.1 Peromyscus aztecus | reverse complement strand
GGTGGATAGCCTCCCCCCAGAACCTCCAGAAAAGAAATGGGTGGGCTCCCAGGGAAGAGTCAGGACCTAGGAGTCCTCAAACTTCCAGCATGGGCAGGTTCTCTGTCAAACAGGCCATGGCCTCCCTCCTGCGCCACCTCCACCCCCTCCTCGGAGCTTGGGGACAGGTGTCCCTGGTCCTCCTTTTCCCTCCCCCCATCCTGGCTTAAACAGTCTGGACGCAATGGGACCATGGCACAGTTCCTGTCTAGCTGGCTTGGCTCTGAGTTGGTTTTAAGGCCTCCCTCAGACCCCAGGTTACAATTGAAGTTCCTAGGCAGGGGTTGAAAGTGGATTGTGGATGAGAAGGGCAAAATTCCAAATTACCCCTGGCCTGAGGAGTATGTGCTTAGCAGCCTCCTGCCCTCCTGAGCCCTAGCAAAGGGGCAGCTGTCACCTTCCTCAGGGTTGTCTGCAAAAGAACACACAAAGCTCTTGGACAAAGTCCTGTGCAAAAGGGTCCCTCTTCCCGTCATTAATCTCTGTAACCACCCCTCACCCAGTCTTGGGTCTTCCTCTTCCATGGAGGTTCAGAGCAAAGCAAGAAGGGAGAAAGAGAATGTTGAAGAGGTTTCCACGGGGAGAAGGGATTTCATCACTTTTCCAGTTTCAAAGATGGAGTTAGAAGGCCCAGGGATGGGAGGGGACTTGCGCAAGGTATGGCAGTTGCTTAGTGGTCCAGCCAGTATTGGAACCCAGGTCTCCTGACTCCCAGTCCCCTCCCCCCCCCCCATCACTCATATGATTGCATTTTCTAAGGGCAACGGAGATAAGCCTAGAGCTTCGGCTCTTAGCTCTCAGGCATTCTGCAGTGGTCCACAGAGACCTGTAGAAGGGACGATCCCAGAGTAGCTCTGGCTCTTCCTGCCTAGTCACGACCCCCGACTGGGGCACTCCTTCCTCAACCCTCCAATGAGAGCTGGCCTGGCCTCAAGCGAAAAGACTGTTGTTGGGGGAAAGGACTCTGAGTGTCTTCCTGCTTGTCTCCCCAGGGTTCCCTGGACGTTACGCTGACTCAGCCGACAAGGAGCGGGCCGGTCTCAGACAGGTGAGCTTCCACTCCGAGTCCCTTAGTTCGGAGACCGCAGCTGGTTCTCAGGACCCCCTTCCTCGCCATCTTCCCTCCCCGGGTTGTGCAATAAGGGAGAGGCTCTGTGCCGCCGGACGCTGTGGTTTGGCTGGGGTCCCGGGGGGCGGTCCGGCCGGGGGCGCGGGGAGGAAGGGGGGGTCCTAGTTATTTCTGGTGCAAGGTCAGAACGGCCCCGCGGTTCCCACAGCCTGGAGGATGGGTGCCCAGCTAAGGAGCTTGTACCCCTCGCAGTCTGGGGAGCCCCTAATAAGGAGCCCCGTGGAGGCGGAATGGAGGCCCCTCAGCCTTGCCCAACTTTCCATCTCTGGCCCAGGCTGCAGAGCTGGGAAGAGACCTGGAGCCTCATCCCAGACAAGGGACTGCCGGAGGACGATCCTGACGTCGTTGTAAAAGGTGGGAACCCCTGGACTCAATCTGGAGACCCCCAAAGGAATAATGTGTCTTCTGGTTAATCTTTCTTCCTGGTCTCCTCCCAGGTTGGCTGTATAGGGAGCCCCGCGGGGGAGGGGCGCGGCCATGGCTGCTCCCGCGCCGAGCCTGGTTTGTGCTCACCAGAGATTCCCTGGATCAGTTCAGCAGCAGCGGGAAGGGGGCAAGGCGCCTCGGAAGCCTGGTCCTCACGAGCCTGTGTTCGGTGACTGGGCCGGAGCGCAGGCCCAAGGAGACCGGTGAGACATCTCGAGAATCTCCCTACCTTCCTGGCAGGGGCCCCAACAATCCCTGATTGCCCTCTGTGGCCTCTCTTTCCACCAGGTCTGTGGTCAGTCACTGTGTCTGGCCGGAAACACAGCATCCGCCTCTGCTCTCCGCGCCAGGCAGAGGCAGAGCGCTGGGGGGTGGCACTTCGTGAAGTGATTGCTTCCAAGGCCCCACTGGAGACCCCTACCCAACTACTGCTCAGGGACATACAGGTGAGAGAGTTCTCCAGGAAGAAGCAGGAGGGTGGTGGGCCTAATCGCTTTCTGGGCTCATGGAGAGCTCCCTTCCCCCATCAAGGTGACCCTCTTCCCGACCTCTAGGAGAGTTGTGGGGACCCAGAGGCAGTGGCCCTCATCTACCGGCGGAACCCCATTCTAAGGCACACCAGCAGTGCCTTGTATGCCCCCCTCCTGCCCCTGCCCTACGGAGTCAGCGCTCCAGGTGAGTGAGTGAACCCCAGGTCAAGTCTCCTTGAGGGATGGGGTGGACTTGCTGTAAGAACCTGAGTAGGCTAGCTGCCAGGGATGTAAGCGTCTTTATGGTTCTATCCGTCTCCTGGCTTTCTCTTGGACATATGAGTGTATATGGGTGAACCTGGAAGCAGTCTAGGTTGGAGGGTAGCAAAACCAGAACAGAATAAAAACTCTGCCTCCTTTGCCCACCTCTAAGGGTCTCATTCTGACTTAATTCCTTCAGAAGCATTTGCACTTTCCTGTCTTCTTCATTATACTCTTAAGACTAGGACATATCACCTTTACAGGTAGGGGAAACCATCTCAGGGAGAAATTGTGCTAGCCTCATCCAGGTATACTTCTCCCCACAAAGGGAGGACTGACTGACCCAAGTCCTGTATCTAGAGGCTTTTAAAGGATGCCAGGAAACGAACCCTGGTTTGCATACCCAGAGAAGCTTTTTTTTTGGTGTGTGGGGGGTGCCCACTGTGATGGGTACCCAGTTAAAGAATCGGGGGAGGGGTTAAATTTATGACTCTTAGTCTTTCTCTTTTCCTTACTAGGAGAGGCTAAGCAGTCTAGAGGGGAGGAATTCATGGGAGGCAAAGGTTGAGAGTTTGGCTCTGTGGACCATTGCTTTCCCTCATTCTTCCCGTCACTCGTACCCTCCTCTCCATGCCATCCCGTGTCCTCATACTCCCTCTAACCCTCCTGTGGATCGTGCCTCCTCCCAGGGCGCAGCTTTGTGTCCCCTCTCCAAACCATCCCTCCGCCCCCACCCTCCCGCAGGTCCAGGCTACGCACCCTTGCGAGAGGAGGCGGTGCGGCTGTTCCTGGCACTGCAGGCCCTGGAGGGGGCGCGGCGCCCCGGGCCCCTGATGCAGGGCGTGCTCCAGACCTGCCGGGACCTGCCTGCACTCCAGGACGAACTTTTCCTGCAGCTGGCTAAGCAGACCTCAGGTCCTGCCGGTCCCCCTGGGCTCCCTGCGACTCAAGATCCTGCAACCCTGCGGTACTGGCAGCTCCTCACTTGTATGAGCTGCACCTTCCGGCCCGGGGGAGCTGTTCGAGGGCACCTCCTGGGGCATTTGGAGAGGTGAGAAGGGATGCCTCAGCCAAAGAGCTACAGGGTTGGAAGAGAATGACTGCAAGAGCCTAGATGCAGAGAAGGGAACAGACATGCTCAAGAGCGGGCTTGGTGCAAATAACATTCAGTACCTTTGTGGGAATTACAAGATCATATCCACTTGTGGCCAGGTGAATTACAAGGCACTCCCTTTGAATAGAAGAAATAGAAAAAGGCAGGCTTTAAGGACTCATAGTAATGTGGTTGAATTTCAGATTTTAATCACGGGAAGATCAGGGAGCTGGAGGAAGTGGGCGGGGCAATTGTAGGAGAGCAGGCAGGAGACTTCGAAAATGATTCAGTTCCATGTAAAACACCCGGGAGACATTTAGGTTGCGCTCAAGAAATGTGAGTTATAGGAGAGGGCACTGACCAGATGTAATGATTTTTTTTTTCTCCCATGCTTGGGAAACGTGCCTAGACCCTCAAGCATGGAAGCAGCCACTCAGCTATGCATTTTCACCCTTGTCCATGTAAAATAAATTATAATAAAAGAAAGGAAAAGAAGCCCTTGGAACACTGGTCCTTGGATTCCTTTTAATCCAGGACGGAGCAGGCACTCCCAGACTCAGAACTGGCGGAATATGCGCGCTTCATCCGGAAAGCTCTGGGCCGGACTCGGGGCCGAGAGCTGGTGCCTTCGCTAGCGGAGATTTCTGCGCTGAGTAGACGGCAGGAGCTGTTGTGCACCGTGTACTGTCCTGGAGCTGGAGCGTGTCCGGTGGCCATCGACTCCCACACTACAGCGGGAGAGGTGAGGCCAGAGAAGGACTCCCTCATGCTTCCGCTTCCGCAACCCGTCCTTCCAACTCCTGTCTGTCTATCCATCCACCCATCCATCCATCCACCCACCCACCCATCCACCCACGGTACTGGTGCTTGAACCCAGGGTCTCCAGCACGCTAAGCACCCTTGCCAGCTTCTCGTGCCTGGCTCTGGCATTAAGTTTCTCCCTGTCTCAGATTTGTTGCTTTGGAAAGCCAGCGAATGGTGGTGATAAAACTAAGAGACCCTCTCCAGTAGGATCACCTCTTTGCAGATTTTAAAAAAGACCCCCGAGTGATCTGATTTTCCTCTTCCTCCCTTCTTCCTAGGTGGCTCGAGAGTTGGTGGGGAGGCTAGGTTTGGCTCGGAGCCGGAACGCATTCGCCTTGTATGAGCAGCGAGGGGCCCAGGAGCGAGCCCTGGCTGGGGGGACCCTCGTGGCCGACGTACTCACCAGGTTTGAGAAGTAAATGTCCAGCCCCAGCCCTGCGCTGTATTAGCCAATCTACTTAGCTTTTGTCTACCACTAAGCACCTTTGTCGAGGCGTGCCAGTAGTTCGTTGATCTGCAAACAGGTTCCTACCCGCCGGTGGTGTGTAGTCTGACTTAAAAGGCTCGCCAGGGCTCCGCCCCAAACGTTTCTTGGTCCCGCCCCTGCCCCTTTCCCTATTAGCCTGAGCCTAGTGGGGCCCTGCTTCCCAGTCTTAATGCATCTTTTTCCCTTCTGCAGTTTGACCTCAGAGGAAGCCGAACTGGAGGACTCGCCCGATTCCGGGTGGAGACTGTGTCTTCGTCTTCACGGACCTCTGCACCCAGAAGGGCTATCCCCAGATGGTCACGAATTACCCTTCCTCTTTGAGCAGGTGAGATCTCTAGTTTTTACGACTCCAAACCGACCAAAGCCTGAACTCCTACTCCAGACCATCTTCAATTTGTTGTGACAACTCCGCGGGAGACTTTTTCTGAACCCAGACCTTCTCAGGTTCCATGCACGAAGATGTCTTCACGGCTCCTATACTGACACCGCATGCCTCCCTTGCAGGCTCATGCTCTGCTGCTGCGCGGCCGGCCGCCCCCGCCGGATGACACGCTGCGCGCCCTGGCGGCGCTGCGCCTGCAGAGTTTGCACCAGGACTTTTCCCCGCGGGGGCCCCTGCCACGCCTGGACCGCCTGCTGCCGCCCCCGACCCCGCCCCGCGAACAACCGCTGCGCCCTACCCCGAGGCCACAGCCCTCCACCGCCCTGCTGGCCGGGGCGCTCTGGAGTCCAGGCCTGGCCAAGAGGCGGGCGGAGCGTGCCCGGCATGGTTGTACCGGCTGCTCGACGGGAAGCACAGCCCAGGTGGGAGGAGGCGGCACCAGCACGACGGCCGCGGTGCTGGGCGGCTGGAAGAGGCTACGGGGCATGGGCCAAGCTGAGGCCATGGCTGCCTACCTGGCTCTGGCGGCGCAGTGTCCGGGGTTCGGCGCTGCTCGGTATGACGTTCTGGAGCTGAGCACGGTGAGGGGGAGAAGGGAGAAGGGGACTCTGGTGGTCTCAGCCCTAACACCTTTACCCCAGAGCCACAGGCCGTCCTTCCCCAGCCCAGGGTCATTTTATTCCCGACATACAGAACAGCTAGCAGCTGCCCATCTCAAACCCCTGGACTCTCCAGCATTTGGGTTTGCACCTCCAGGTGCTTGTGGCCACTCCACACCTGTGCTGTGAATCAAGGGTCAAGGAAGCTCCCAGATCACACAGCCATTTCCCGCTACCAGAAATAAAGCAGAAGCCCCGCCTTCGACCCTGACCCCGCCCATCTCTCTGCAGGATCCTGGTGGAGGTGCTCCACAGAAGCTATGCCTGGGTCTGGGAGCAAAGGCCATGTCCCTCTGCAGGCCTGGTGAGACAGAACCCATCCACAGCGTCAGCTATGGTCATGTGGCCGCCTGCCAGCTAATAGGCCCCCACACCTTATCACTGAGGGTGGGTGACAGCCAACTCCTCCTGCAGAGTCCTCAGGTGAGAGAACACGGGTGTATGTACAGCTATAGACTCTAGGGCTCCAGCGTTGGTCAAAAGCAAGCTTAAGGAACTTACATTTGATTTGGGGGAGTCCAATGATAAGCAAGGAATCAAAGACTAAGAGATAAATGCTACAAAGAGTTAACTGGACAGGAATTGACCAGAGAGGTCTGAAGCCCTGGGTAAGTGGGGAGGGATTCTCAGGAAGATAGCTAGCTTTAAGGAAGATGTCGGGGGGAGAGATGGAGGTGGGGTGGGGGAGAACCACAAGTGCCAGGGCTGAGAGAAGAGTACTTAGTACTGAGTACTGTGCCGGGGATCAGAAAGGAGAATGACGGACACCCTGTGTCAGGGGAGAGAGGTGAAAAAGAGAGAAGGTGGCCAGGATTGGTGCATGCAAGGACCTACCTGGTAGCGGAAGCTGGAGCCCTAGAGCTTAGGAAGAGGAAAGGAAAACGAGAGCCCGGCGGCCCCTGTTGCACACTGACCGCTGCCCTCTCTTAGGTGGAAGAGATCTTCCAGCTGGTGAATGCCTACTTGGCCAACCCCTCCCCTGAGAGGCCCTGCAGCAGCTCTGCACCACCAACGCCATGCCGAGACCTGCCAGACACTTCCCCTCCCAGCCAGCACCAAGGTCTGGAAGAGCCCCAGGGACAGTCTGGCTGCCTGGGGCAGCTGCAGGACTAAGTCTGCCAAGAGGTCACGACTTTTCTTTTGCCTACAGCCTGAGCTGGGAGTGCTCTTGAGATTTGAGGAAACCATGGACCCTTTTCTGGCCCTGCAGGGACAGGGCGCACCCACACTCCAGGGCTGCAGTGGGTGTGGACAGTTTTCTAGTTTGTTTCTTAATTTATTTGTAGAAGAAGAAAAAAAAAATCCTTATTTACACAAACCTTTCCTGTGGGAGTGTTGTCGTTGGTGGGACAAGCCATGTCTCAGCTCCCCACCACCCCCCCACTGTGGACGCCCACACACTGGGCTTTTACCAGACACTGAGGGGAGTCTGAATACCACGGAGCTCCACCCTCCTTGACCTTCTGGATTTAACCTTCTCCTGGCCAGAGTGCCATCATAGGATGGCGGGTGGAGCAGGCAAGAAGGCAGTATTGGAAGCTGGCAATTACTCATCCTCTGCTCTCCATCGAGTGGTGTAGGGGGTAGCCTCCTGTCATCCCTGGGCTGGAGGGCAGTGATTCATCAAGACTGGCACTACCCAGGTCCTACCTTGCTGTTCAGTGCCTGGGCCCTATTTGGGTATGTGTTTGGTTACCCCATGCTTTTAGAATGAAATGGAGAGATGCCCAGAGCAGCATGCAGGTGTAAAAACATCTGGCACAATGGGCACAGGCCTACCCTTGAATTCTTACCCTGTCAGGTTGGGTTGAGTAGTGTTGAGTTCTTGGAGACTCCAGTGATCATAAGTCCTAGGTCTTCTGACTTGCTCAGAACACAGTTCAGCCCCTTTGCCCCTAGACTCTACATCTACCCCTTGAGTCTAAAAGGCTAAGGCAACATCGTGTAACTAGGAACAGCAGCTTAGGCACGGAGGCCACAACAGGTCATGATCTTTCAGTAATCCGGAGAGGAACTGACCCTAGTAAAACAGGCAGGTTTGAGGCAAGGAGGGCCAGTGGAAACACACACTGAGACCTGGGCTAAGGAGTGAGAGGTCACAGCAGGTGAAGGGCAGCCGCCTGTCACGTGCCTGGATATGGAAGGTGCGCTCACCCAGTCCCCATACTCACAGATCAAACCGCTATACTCATCATCAAGCTTTATTATTTTATTAGAAGTAAACAAGCATACCAAGAGCCAGGCATGAAAGAGCCAGGAGCAGCTCCTTGGCTGGACATGAACCTAGAAATGTGAGATGAAGTGGGGTCAGAGGGTCCAGGCATGGGGAGGGCTGCACTTGTCCAGGGCCAGCAGAGAATGTAGTCACTGCTCCTGGGTGCCCCAGGAGATATAATCTGGCCGTGTAGCAGCGTGGTACTCATCAATGAGCTCCTGAACCACCTCCCTGGACCTGTCCATCTCCTCAAAGTTGTCCTTGAAGATGTCCTCCTTGCGGAACTGCTCAAGGAAGGCTCCCCGCTTCCATAGTTTGTCATACTGCTGGCAGGAACTTTCAAAAAGCTGGAGAGGAGGAGAACTTCAGAATGGCGTCCAGTGCAGGACACGGTACCAGGGACAGACTGGGAAAGCTGATGGCAGCGGACAGTGGAACAGAGTGGCCAGGGGCGAGGGGTGTGGCTCAGAGTTGGCAGCATGCCTACCATTCCTGAAGCCCTGGATTTGATTCTCGGTAACACAGACAACAGGAGACTGCACTCACCGAGGAGATACTGGTGTGGTTGGCCATCATGAGCCCGCTGACCCGGTGGGCTGAGGGAAGGTAGGGAGACTTCCTTGACAGGGCCACCTGGATGCTGGCTGGACCCCAGGGGATGAAGTTGGCCAACTTCCTTTCCCGGATCCTCTGCAGGCTCTTGTGGACCTAGGGTGGACAGAGAGGTGGTGGCTGCTCCTCCTCCACCCTGGGGGCCAGAGGGTAGGGTGATGGGGCCTCCCTTACCTGGGTGGGGTCCACCTCTCCCTGGATGATGTTGAGGATGGCGATGTAGCAGTGGTTGGTCTGACGATCCCTGCCTGTGGACACCATCACGTTCTTGGGCTGTAGCAGTCGCCTCATGACATCCAGGACTGTTGTCTTCCTCACACTGGCCACCTGAGGGAAGGGGGGTTCACAGGGTCTATGTTAGCAGCCAGGGAGCAACCCTGAGATTTGTGGATGGACACAGGAGAGGAGTCAACTATATCCCCATCAGCTTGGAGGTGGCGTGGTCTCTGGGAAATGTCTTTAGATCAGGTCTGTGCTGAGTCTCTGCCATGGGTTAGGATCTAGGCTCTCAGCTCAGCAAAC
The DNA here is from genome assembly GCA_902168405.1 of Peromyscus aztecus. Lineage (NCBI taxonomy): Eukaryota > Metazoa > Chordata > Mammalia > Rodentia > Cricetidae > Peromyscus > Peromyscus aztecus. The sequence goes on along the minus strand of CABHPQ010168664.1, from coordinate 36,625 downwards.
CCATGCCCTTGTGCATGAGCAGCAGCAGATCCAATGAGCGGATCCAAAGGAGCCAAAGGTGGTGGGCAGTGGAGACACGGCAGCAAGCAAGGAGCACAGTGTCAGTCCCTGAGACCAGAACCCGGGGAGGTGGGGTGGAGAAGAGCTGCAAAGGGCAGCTCATGGTAGAGCAGGGAAAAAAGAAAGGCCATGGTCCTGGGACACTGCGGGAGCTCTTACTGACTGGTCCGTGGTCAGAGGTGTATAGCCAGTCATGAGGAAGTGGAGCCTGGGGGTGGGAATGAGGGAGGCGATGAGGCCGATGAGGTCATTGTTCATGTAGCCAGGGTAGCGCAGGGTGGTGGTGCTGGCTGACATGATGGTGGACACCTGGGGACAGGAGATACTGTATTATGGGACTTGATGGAGGTGGAGCATCTCTCCTCTGACGACCCTCTAGTTGAGGGCTTCCATCCCAGGAGTGGGACTCACCAGCTGGTTGATCTGGGAGAAGGATGGGTTCTGGATGTGCAGGCGGTCTGTGGCGATCCGGTTCAGGGCTGTGTTGTCCAGCACCACCTGGCAGGACAGAAGGAATCAGTAACACCTTTTGAGGCAAAAGGGGACACTGAAGTAAGATACATACAGCTTAGTTTCTGCAAACCCCCAAACCAGGAAGTGGGTTTGCTACCTTCCAAGAAATACCCTATCTCTGGCGCAGGATGATACGGGACAGTAAACAAATGTCTCCCGAGTGCTTTGGTTCTGGAAAGACTACAGAGAACAGACATGGGCTTCGCCGCCATCAGGCCTATACTTCAGTGAAAAAGCAAATATTAAAATGAGGCTGGAGGTAGGGCTTGTGTTCAATAGGCACTGTAGCACACACTTATAATTCCAGTTATTCAGGAAGCTAAGGCAGGAGGAATCACAAGTTTGAGGCCAGCTAGGGCCATTTAGTAAGTTCCTGTTTCGTCTCTTTTCTTTTTTAGTCATGAGACTAGGTCTCACGCTGTAGTTCAGACTGTCTTGAAACTTAACTATGTAGCTCAGGCTATCCTAGAACTAATAGTGATTCTCCTGCATTAGCCTTCTGAAAAATGGAATTATAGGCAAAAATCACGACACCCAGCTAAACCCTGTTTCTAAATAATTAAAGTTTAGTTAACAATATACACAAAGGGATTTGACCTCGCCTGAAGAGTGGGGATAAGGTTTTGCTACAAACATGACCCTTGAGTTAAAGCATAAGGAGACACTGAGCAAGCAAAATAAGGTGTATATCGGGATAGGGGAATACTCCTTGTTGAGAGTCATACTGCCCCAAAGGCCAGGAAGAAGCTTGGGAGTTGGGATCTTAGTTCATAATTTGGCCCACATGGCATGATTTTGTTGGGTGTTCTTTGTGGGCCAGGGCTAGAAAATGGCAAGGGCTGTCCTTCAAAGGCGGGCCAAGCTCCAGCTGTCTTCCTTCACTCACCACACAGTCTGCATTCTGGGTCAGCCTCTTTAGGGTGAGGAGTGAGTTGTAGGGCTGGACCACCACATCACTCATCTCATCCTGGTTGGGAAACACAGAGTATGTCTGCACCAATTTCTTGGGGTACCTAAAGGCAAAGAAGAGGGAAAAGAGAGGGTGTCCCCGTGAACTGAAAGGACTTCCCTGACTACTCATCTCCTTTCCAAGCGCCACAAAAGGAGCATGAGCAGACCTCAGTGTTCAGCACCCAAAGGATAAGCTGCAATTCTGTAGATTCCAAGGTAACTTCCCATCTCCCTACTCAGTTATTGCTTCCAAGGTTCCACCTGGATGGTTCTGTCCTTGTGACTGGAGTGGGGAGAGTAGAAAAAAGACGTCCAGCCCAAGGAGAAAAAGTAACAAAATGGAAAGAGGTCGCCTAGGAATTCTGCTTTAGTTCCTGTACTGTGACAAACACCTAAGCAAAAAGCTGCTTGGGAAAGAAAGGGAGGGCTCATTTGGCTTTTTAAAAAGTTCCAGGTTACAACCCATTATGTCAGGAGTTAAGGCAGGACGTCCACAGTAAAGAAGAGAGAGAACAGATGCACGGATCCTTGCTTCTGGGTAGCAGCTAGCTTTCTCTTTTTTTATGCTGTTCAGGAATCCCTAGGCTAGGTCTTCCTGTATCAGTTAACAAGACAGTCCCTTCCAGACATGTTAACAGACCAGCTTGATCTAGATCCTTCCTCATCAAAACTCTCTTCCTATTAGCAAGGTGACTTCCACCTGGTAAGGTGACTCAGTGGGTAGGGTAAAGGTGCCTGCCACCACTCTCAATGACCTGAGTTCGGTTCCTGGGCCCCACATGGTGAAAGGAGAAAAGCAAACTCCCACACACACGCAGGGACACGCATGCCTCCTCACAAGTAAACAAGTGAAAAAACGTAATTAAAATCCTAACCAGCACACCGGGGAATCAGGGCTAATGACCTCTTCTCAGACACAGGCTTACCTGTCATTCAGTCTTTCTAAGAGGTAGGAGCCCAGACCAGAGCCTGTCCCTCCAGCAATGGAATGGCACAGCACGAATCCCTGAATGGGGAGACAGAGAGAGGCAGTGACCAGGGATCTCAGAGCTCTCACCCGTGCCTCTCAGGCTCCTTGGGAAGGTTCGGAGACCAAGTAGTATCTGAGTAACCCATGCCTAAGAAGCAGATAGCATTGAGGTTGACTTTGATGTCCCCGAGAACTCAGCAATATTTTAATAGCCCTCATGCTCCCTGTGTCGAGTCCCCAAATGGATGTTGAATTGAATGTTTCCATCACATCATGTGTTGAGACCCTCCCTGGTCTTTCTTCCAGCATGCTTTACCGTAGAAGAACCTCACCTCTAGACTGTCACTTCCATCTGCTTCTCGGTCTATGATGTCAAAGATGTCCTCATGAATTTTCTCACCCTGTATATAGGCATGGGAAGGGAAAGTCAGGCCAAAGGCTCTCAGCACCAAGAACTCCACCCTTTGTCTCTGTTGCCATCCTGAAGCCAAACTTCCCAAGTCAGAATCTTTCTCAACCCAGAATTGCTACTTTGTGAATGATTTACATAGAATTTGCATAGCCGCCTTCCTAGCAGTCCCTCTTCTCAGTATATCCATTTCTCGTATTTATTGCCAGTCTAGTCTGGACGGATTCCCAGATTTACTTGAGCGTTGCCTCGTCCCAAGCTAGGGTTACCAAGGAACTCTGGGACTGACACCTGTGAGAATCCTCTGCCCCAGTTGTTGCCCGCTCCTCCTCCATGCTCAGACAGGTAGATGTTCTCAGGGTTGTAGAGCTTGGCATAGGACGAGTTGAGGATGGAATGGATCACCCGGGGCTCCAGGTCCAGCAGCACAGCCCGGGGGATGTAATGCTCATCATCTGCCTGTCAAAGGGAAGCCAGGATGGGCCCAGTGAGCCTGGATGGGTCAAGTCCTGAATCCTCCCAACTCTGGCTCCTGCAGGCCCTCCCTCCTTAAGACAGCCACTGTGCTCCCATCTGCCCAGTGAGTTTCCCAGCACCAGGTCGCGCTGCCCGTCCCTTCAGGTCCTAGGGTTCTGGTCAAGTCACTTGGGGGGCACCTGGTAGAAAAAGACGTCCTTGCGGTCAGTGCCTTCAGTGGCGAACTCCTCTACGATGCCCTCGGGGCTGATGCCATGCTCAGCACACAGCTGTTTCCAGAACTCGAATCCAACTGGGGGAGGGGGAAGAGGCCCAAGTCTGCTAGAGCCTGAAGGCCAGGAGACCCCAGCTCAGAGGCTATTACATTCAAGAAGGTGACCCAAGACGCCTGGAAGTTGTCACAGTCCAGGACTGAGGAGGCAGGTCTTGCCTGCCTGGATCATCATGCGCAATAGGGTAAGAAAGGTGGTTTAAGGGAAGGACAAAAGGGATCGGTGGGTACCAGGCACTTGAATGCGGCCCAAGGGATAGAACGAGAGACTGGGCGGGGGAGGCCCGGCGGTCGCTTGCTCACTCTGGTTGCCGCACTGGCCCAGCTGCAGGGTGATGATCTCCCGGGGCATCGCCGGTCAGACGTGAGCTCGTCCACCCCGGCCCGGCGGGAGTCCCGGCTGAGAGGAACGCCTAGCAGCGGGGAGCTCAGGACATGGGGAGCGCGCTGTCTGCCGGTGTTTTGACGCGGACGCTGGGTCTGCGCGTGTGCAGTATGGGCCTCTCCGCAGCCGGCCGGCGGCAGAGCCCATCCTGGGCATCATTTTCTTTCCTCGCAGTCACAGCTGGAATTCAGCACAGGCGCAGAGTGAGGCCACGCCCCCGCATGTCAGTATGTGCGCGTGCGCGCAGCGAGACATTTAGAGAGCCGAGGATACCCACTTGGCCTTGGGGGAGGGGAGGAAGAAACAGCCAGGTGGATGCACCAAGTGTGGGAGTCACCTACCTACACTTGCTGGATGTCTTAGATCGAGGGGCTAGATTTAAGCCAACTTTTTAAGTGTTGGGGAATTGAACCCATGTCCCTGAGCATAGTAAGAACCTGTTATACCACTTAGCTACACACCCAGCCCAAGCCACGTTTTCTTTTTTTTCTTTCAATTTCTATTTTATTTTCATATTTTTACACTATAAAAAAAATACAAAACTTGCCACCTGGAGCCAGGTGTGGTGGTTTGTGCCTTTAATCCCAGCATTGGGAGGCAGAGGCAGGTGGATCTCTGTGAGTTCTAGGCCAGCTTATCTATTTAGTGAGTTTCAGGCAAGCTGAGGCTTCATGGTAAGACCCTGTCTAACAAAATAAAAAAATTACCTTCTCAGACTGGCCAGGTGTTGTAAAGGCCCTCGCTGCCAAACCTGCCACTATCTGGAGTTTGATCCCGGGACCCTCGTGGTGGAAAGAGAATCAAGAACCCACTCCTGGATTGTCCTGTGACCTCTCTATGTGTGTGCTCTTGGGACCTACAAACCGACACTAAATAAATAAATATATGTAATTAAAAAGTCAACCCAGGTGGTGGCTCATACCTTTCATCCCAGCACTCAGGAGACAGAGGCAAGCCAGTCTCATCTACATAGTGAGATCTAGGACAGCCTGGGCTATATTGTATCAAAAATAAATAAATAGCCAGGCAGTGGGTAAACACAACTTTTTTTAAAAAAAAAGATTTATTTATTTATTATGTATGCAGTGTTCTGCTTGCGCATATCCCTTCAGGCCAGAAGAAGGAGCCAGGTCTCATTACAGATGGTTGTGAGCCACCATGTGGGTGCTGGGAATTGAACTCAGGACCTCTGGAAGAACAGCCAGTGCTCTTAATCTCTGAGCCATCTCTCCAGCCCCTGGTAAACACAACTTTAATCCCAGCACTCAGGAGGCAGAGGCAGGCAGATCTCTGAGTTGGATGCAAACTGGTCTACAAAAATTGAGTTCCAAGACAGCTAGAGCTGTTACACAGAGAAACCCTATCTCCAAAAAAAACCCAAAATAAGTAAATAACAAATAGGTAAAGTTTACCATTTTAACCTTTTGTAAGTGTACTGTTCTATGGCATGAAGGTCTTTCACATTTTTAATGATTATGACCTTATTTAGAACTTTTTGATTTTGGGGGAGGGGGAGATAAGGCATTATGTGCCCCAGGCTGGCCTCAGCCTCACTCTGTAACCCATAATAACCTTGAACTCTAGTTCTTCTTGCTGGTGTTTCTCAAGGAGTAGCATTGCAGACTTGTGCTGCCTCAGACAGAACTTTTCTGTCTTCCCAAACTGAAACTCCACACCCCCATCGTCTTCCCCCTTCCTCTCCAGCCCTTGACAATGATCATCCTTTCTGTCTTAGGAATTTGCCTTCTCTATGTACCTCCCCAAGACGCAATATTCTTCCTTTTGCTCCCATCCATTCCTTTCAGGTAGCATCACGTCTTTAGGATCCCTCCATCTGTGCCTATGTCAGGACACCTTTGCCTTTTCAAGTTGGATAAGAAGCAGGGCAGCGGTAGCACAAGCCTTTAATCCCAGTCCTTGGGAGGCAGAGGCAGGCAGATCTCTGATTTCTGAGTTTGAGGCCACCCTGGTCTACACAGAGAGTTCCAGGCCAGCCAGAGCTGTTATACAGAGAAACCCTGTCTCGGAAAAAACAAAAAACTAAATAAAAGTTGAGTAATATTTTATATATATATATGTATGTATAACTTGTTTTTGATCCATTCTTCTCTCAATGGCTTCCTCCTCCCTCTTCCTCTTCTGCTTTTGATACTGGGAACTGAATCTAGGACTTTGTTATCACATGAGGCTGGTGCCCTCCCTCAAGCTATAATTACAGTTCTCCTTTTACTTAAAAACAATAAAAACAAACAAACACCATTGGGGTTGGAAAGAAGGCTCAGGAAGAAGAGCACCGGGTTTGATTTCCAGCACCTGTGTGTCCTGTCACAAAACTTTCCTGGAGAGACACTCACATCTACTCACCCCAGACACAGAGCCCACAGCAAACAAACCATAGTACAGATAACACCAAAGTCCAAGTTGATGAACCAGTGAGTTTTATTGGGGTTACTTACAGGAATATGGGTGAGGCGTTACTTAGAGGAGCAGGAATGACTCAAGGACAGCAGCATCCCCAAAGCCCACCCCAGCATGGCTGGCTGCTCACACTACATGGGCAGCTCAACAGGTTGGACAGTGTCCTTTCCAAGTGACTCAGTTGGTCTGAACCCCTTCCAGGTATCTTGATTGGTTTTGGCTTCTTCCAGGGAACCAGCTTGGTCTGAGTCTTCTTTGGAGCTCAGTTTCACTTTGTCTAAGAGGGACTCACAGCTTTTATTGCTTCCTCTGGCAGGGAGGGGGCCTAGTGATTCTGGTCAGTTTCAGGAACTTCCTGAAGCTCTTTTGAGTCTTTTACCTTCCTGCCTAAGGAGCTTCACTGCATCATGGAATGTTTCAGATTTGGAGGAAATTGTTGCACAATACTATATGGTGGCTAAGTCCTGTCTTTAACTCCAGTTCCAGAGGATCTGAGGGCCTCTTCTAGTCCCTGCAGGCACTGCACACATGTGGTGTGCGGACCCTGCAACCCAAACACCAATACACATAGAAGAAAGTAAATCTCTAAAAACAAGATAAAGTTTTAATTTTTTTATTTTTTTTTTTTGAGACAGGGTTTCTCTGTGTAGCTCTGGCTGTCCTGGAATTCACTCTGTAGACCAGACTAGCCTTGAACTCAGAGATCCTTCTACCTTTACCTCATGAGTGCTGGGATTAAAGGTGTGCGACACTACCCCGTTTGTTTTAAATGGTGGGGTGTGTGTGTGTGTGTGTGTGTGTGTGTGTGTGTGTGTGTAGGAATGGTGAACTCTACTTGACAGCAGCCAGTGTGCTTAATCTCTTGACCATCTCTCCAGTTCCTTCTTTTTACTTTTTAGTTTGAGATAGAGTTTCACTAAACTGCCTAGGCTAGCCTTGAATTTATGACTCTGACTCAGCTTCCTGAGTAGCTGGGATTACAGGCTCGTGACACCTGGCCCAGTTCACTTTTTTTTTTTTTTCCCCGTTTTTCGAGACAGGGTTTCTCTGTGTAGTTTTGGTTCCTGTCCTGGAACTCACTCTGTAGACCAGGCTGGCCTCCTACTCACAGAGATCCGCCTGGCTCTGCCTCTCAAGTGCTGGGATTAAAAGACATGCTGAATCACCGCCTTCTGGCACCTGGCCACTATTTACTTAAATTTTATGTGTATGAGTTTTTTGCCCAATTGTATGTACCATGTGCATGCCTGGAGTGCACAGAGATCAGAAGAGGGTGTCAGATTCCCAGAACTGGAATTACAGATGGTTGTGAGCCACCATGTGGATGCTGGGAATTGAACTTAGTTCTTCAGCAAGAGGAACAAGTGTTCTTAACCACTGAGCGATCTCTCTAGCCACTACTGCTGCTGCTGCTACTACTACTACTACTATTGTGTGTATATCATGTGTGTGTAGACAGGCAGACAGGCACGTACCATGGCATACCTATGGAAGTCAGAGGACAACTTTAGGAGCTGGCTCTCTCCTACCGCCATGTGGGTTTCAGGGATCACAGCCATGTTTCTTGCTTGCATGGCAAGTATGTTGGCCCACTGTGCCATCTTACCAGCCTCTGTTTGTTTGTTTTTGTGGTGCTGGCTGTGGAATCCAAGGCTCACACATGTTAAGGTAGGCCTCTGCCTCTGCAGTACTGACCCGCGCAGCTGGAGCACGAAATCTGGCGAGGGACGGACGCCAAGGTTAAACAGCACTCTAGACACCCAGTCTCAGTTCATCAGGGAAGCAGTTCTCTTTATTCGTACAAACATGGGCTTATATACCCCTCCAACAGCAGAAGTCAAGGAACGGTTACTCTGTATCCAGAGGCAAGCCGGACACTGTTTTCCAAACAGGAAAAACCACAGGGGAACTGATCCCCAGCACTCTCCGGAACCCAACTGCACATTTTCACACAAACAACTTAACTGGGACAGGACAAAAAAGGGCATTTAAGATTAAGGTAGCAAACTTATTGCTGCCAACATGTCCTCCCTTTTTATTTTTAAAAGGAACACATCAGCTAGAACAGCCTGTGGAAGATCAGATAGCCCCTGTCTTAGGTCACCTGTTACAATCCCCAAACTTACCCATCATAGGGGGCTGCCCCCTGCCTTAGGTCACATGAGGACCACAGGAGTTGCCTGTCTCTGGGTACTATCTGTCCAACATTTGTAACCACACTTGTGCAGATTCAGAGGGTGACATGGCCAGAAGGGCTTGCTTGGTTACCTGTCAGTGTTGAGTGAACTGGCGTTGCCATGGGCATAGCAGAAATAACCCAATTCCCATACCGCCTGCACAGATTAATAAGAGGGAAACAGACCCTGCCCATCTAGTGATCCACCCAGCAGCTTTAGACATTAATGACCACCAGGTCTGCTCATTTACAGGAACAACTCTAGTTTCATTAATCCTTACAATGGCATGTGCTAACTGAATTGTATAGTTCAAAATGTTCCATTCCGAGGCCCTTGCAAATAAGCATTCAATTCTGCAACCTTGACCGATGCATTAAAAGCTGCATGAGGGGTTATACAAACTTCTGACATTCCATAAGCACATAACATATGTTGGCGTATCCACAACATATCTGTTCTTGTAACAGTGCTGCTTGCTGATTAAGCATCAGAGTTCCAAAGTGTAATTGTCCATTCAATGTTTGCTGAATGTCCAAGGCACCAGCCACCCTCTCAGACAACGTGTTGATAACGGCAGCCTGTTGAACAGTCTGAGATAATGCAAGCCCAGCAGCTGTAGCAGCAAGAGCAGATGCAGCCAGAGCCGCAACAACTGCGGCAGTAATGCCAAAGTCTCTTCTTGTCCTTTTCAGTAGCAGCGGAAACTGATCAGAAAGACTCTCCAGAGGCATCACTGCAAATGCAGGTATTCTCACAATCACTTCATGGGACCAATTTGCACTCCAGCAATTACTCAAGCTACAATTCAGAACGGAACAGTTTAGTAGTCCCTCCCCTCCCACAACACCATTCCAAACAACAAAAGGGGAGGGAGCATCACACAGGGCATGGAAATAATAGTGAAAGCATGTGCAGAATTAACATTGATGGATTCTTCAAAACTAGATGATGCATTCCAAAAACCAGTTCCATTAAAAGCTGTGCCATTGCTACTCAGGACTAGGCAATCATGAAAGCTGCCTTTCAGATTCAAGGAGATATCATTGGTATTATTCTTGCCAGCTGTCTTGGAGTGTTACATTGCTGGCAGCAGTACCAATTGTCCAATTAGAAGAAAATACAGCAGGAAAAACAGGGCTATCAATACTCACAGGCAGTGACACAGGTGGATTTCTTACTAAACTCCATAATGGCTCAGCTTCTCCCTAAGGCATCATCATGAGCATCATCATCAGCCACAGTATCCACAGATGCATTTTTATCAATCTCTTCTGCCGGGCGTATACACCTTTCTGGGAGCCAAATGGGCTTTTCAGCACCTGGAGGATAAACACACACAGCTCCCCTCACTCTGGCCAACATAGGTGCAGGAGGCTGCCAGGTACGGGTTGCTAAGTCCTTCCATCGCACCTAAGCGTCAGAGACAGAGGGGCCTCCAAAATGCCTCTGAGCTGCTGAAACTCCCTTGCTATCAACAAGCAAAAAATTTAATGGAAAGTAAAGCTTGAGGTCCCTGTATATTGCTATACATCTCACCCTCTTTTATTTTTTGCAAATAAGTTTTAAGATGTTGATGAGCCCTTTCCACTATGACTTGCCCTTGGGGGTTATAAGGAATGCCAGTCTTATGAATAATATTCCAATGTTTACAAAATCCTGCGAAGCTGGCACTGGTATATGCAAGACCATTATCTGTTTTTAATATGCTGAGGAACCCCCATATAGGAAAAAGCTGAAATTAGATGTTTTTTAACATCTTGAGCATGCTCTCCTTTATGCAGAGAGGCAAATATTAAATGAGAAAAGGTATCCACTGACACATGCACATAGGCCAATGGTCCAAAGCTAGAAATATGAGTAACATCGGTCTGCCAAATCTCATTTGGGATAAGTCCTCGAGGATTGACACCCAGAGAAGGCACATGAATAAATGGTGAACATATAGGACAGGAGGAAACTTTTTTTAAAGCCTCAAGTCTAGAACAACTAGTATGATGTTGCAAGGTCTGAGCACTGACATGAAGTTTACGATGCAATTGCAGAGCATTATCATAGGTGATAACAGTGGGAAACAATTGAACATTCATGGCACCCAATTGTACCTCCCGTCGAGTATAATGATCTGCCAATTTATTGCCTTCAGCTAGTGGACCAGGCAACTCTGTATGTCCTCTAAGATGCCCAACAAACACAGGATGTTTCCTTGCCCAGATTAATAGTTGAACTTGTTGAAGTTGGCTTTGCACAGCAGAGTATCGGCCTATGTATGGGGCAGTTTCTATAACCATAATGGCCTTAGCTACATAACAGCTATCAGTATAGATATTAAGGTCTTCTGTAAGGCAAATAACTCTGCTTGCTGAGCAGACATACTGGAAGTAGATACTTGCTCAGTAATGTTCTCACTAACCACCACTGCATATCCATGCCCAGAGGCATCCGTAAAGACAGTCCTTGCATTATTAAGAGGGTTTTGTTTTACTACCCTGGGAAAAATAAATGAACAAACCTTAAAACTTTCAGTAAGTTTATGTTTAGGATAATGATTATCTATCTGGCCATAAAAAGTACAGAGAAACAAACACCAAGATTCATGTTCCTTTTGCAAAGTATCTAACATTTCCTGTACATAAGGCAATACAAGATCGTCAAACACCTTTCCAAAGGTGTCCAACTGAGTTCCTTAGCTTTCCACAATAATTGAATAACCAATTCATAATAAGGATTCAATAACCTTAGTAGGTGAAGCAGACAGATGAACCCAATAAATAGGCCCAGTCTGCCAAAACACTCCAGTGGGAGAAAATTTGGAAGGCAAGACTAATAATTGTAAAGGCCGACCATAATCTATCTGCTGAACATGTAAATCTAATAAAGCCTCTTCTACCTGAGCCAATGCCGCTTTTGCTTCTGGGGTTAATTCCCATAATGATGTAGGTGAAGAATCTCCTTTAAGAATATCACAAAGAGGCTTTAGTTCTCCAGTAGGTATCTGAAATGTAGGTCTAAGCCATTGAATTTCTCCTAAAAATTGCTGCCATTGATGCAAGGTTTGTAATTCTGCAATTTTAAATTTTAACTTTTGAGGAGCGATACCTACTTGCTAAATAGTATAACTGAGATACTGATATGGCATTTTTTGTTGCACCTTTTCAGGTGCTATAACTAGTCCAGCATTGGCAAGTGCTTGTTGTAAATCTGCATGACCACATCGAAAACATCCCTTGGGTCGAGCCCCCCGATTGTCCAAGCCCTGCAATCCCTGCCTTAAGGCTGCAGCCAATACCCGACCAGTAATGTGGTTTCCATCTATGTCCTTACACACTCTTAACATTTCATTCAAGCTTTTATGCTTATGTCCCCTCAGGGCCTCTTTGCAATATTTGTTAGCATTCTCATAAGCCAACTGCTTAATAACGGGCATAGTCTGATCAGAGTCCCCAAATATCTTTCCAGCTAGTTGTAACAAGCTTGAGACAAAGTCAGCATATGGCTCAGAAGGGCCCTGCAGCACTTTGGATATCTGTTCTCCTGCAGCTACATTAGGCAGTGATTTCCAGGCTTGCACTGTGGCAGCAGCTATTTGAGCATAGGTACCGGGATCATATAAAATCTGTTGTTGAAGGTCAGCATACTGTCCTGATCCCGTGAGCATGTCATAATTTCTCTGGGGTTGTCCAGCTCGAGCATTTATGCGAGCCAGTTCTAAGCATTTCTCATGATTTTCACTTTTCCATAGTAAATCATCACCCCCAGATAACACAGCTCGGCACAATTGCTGCCAATCACTTGGCGTCAGATGATTAGCGGAAAATGATTCAAACAGCGTCACAGTGAATGGAGCCTGTGGCCCATAACTGCTCACTGCCTCCTTCAACTGCTTCATCTCTTTGAAAGTTAAAGCAACATGCTCCCGGACCACCTGTCCTGCTTGATTCTGAGTTTCAATTACTGGATATGTTTCATGCCACACCACCCCCTTTTTCTGCCTATATCTGCCCTCTGATTCTCCCCCCCCCCATCCAATGAGGATTTCTTGGCGGGGGGTCGAGACAATAGAGGCGCAGAAGGTGCTGTCTGTGCTTTCACTTTTGCATGGTACAATTTCTGTTGTAGTTCCTCTATCTCTTTTTCTAGCTGCTCTTCCTCCTCTACTAAATCTGAGACAGAGACAAGATCATTGTCTTCTTCCTCATCCATTAAATCTTTCACAAATATCCTTACACGCTCTCCACAGAGGACCTCGACCTCTTCCTTTTCCCCTTTCAAAGATTCATTCATCTCCGCCTCCTGAGCATTAGCAAATGCTTGCTCACACTCCGAAAGTTGATCTTTCACTTTCACTTTATCAGTCAGAAGAGCATCTTTTACAAGTCTCCATAGAGAAAATGCAGCTATAGGAAATTTATCTGCGCCTTTTTCTTGCAACCTTTTGTAAATCTCTTTTTACTTGTTCCCAATCTGGAATATTCAGACCTCCTCCCATCAGAAACCAAGGACTTGCTTCAGCTATGGTGTCCACAAATGTGAGTGCGGTGCTAGACTTAATTCCTGTTCCTTACTTACTTAACAATTCCCTTACCTCAGTGGCCAACTGAGCTTTTGCAGTAGAATTACCCATGGTACGTACCAATGTTTCAATCCTTCACCCCTCCTTTTAGGGTGAGCCTCGTTCGCTTACCCCTCTTTCCAGGTCTCAGTGGAACTTCCACTTGTTGTGACCGGCGCAGCTGGAGCACAAAATCTGGTGAGGGACACCGAGGTTAAACAGCACTCTAGACACCCAGTCTCAGTTCGTCAGGGAAGCAGCTCTCTTTATGCGTACAAACATGAGCTTATATACCCCTCTAACAGCAGAAGTCAAGGAACGGTTACTCTGTATCCAGAGGCAAGCCGGACACTGTTTTCCTAACAGGAAAAACCACAGGGGAACTGATCCCCAGCACTCTCCGAACCCCAACTGCACATGTTCAAACAAACAACTTAACTGGGACAGGACAAAAAAGGGCATTTAAGATTAAGGCAGCACATTTATTGCTGCCGACACCTCTGGACTGCATTCCCAGCCATTTTGATCTTTCCAGCTGCGTTTCAGTTTTCCAATGGATGAACAAAACAAGTTTACTCTTCATTCGTAAGCATGCTCAGATTTCATTGCTTACACTGGCAGGGACAGGCCTAGACTCTAGTCAGTTTCAGGGACTTCCTGAAGTTATTTTGAGTTGTTTACCTTCCTGCTGAAGGACTTCCTGCAGGATGGAAGGTTTAGATCTTGGAAGAAACTGTTACACAACATGTTTTTCCTTTTATCCTAGATTGCTGTAGCAACTAACATTGTTCTGTTTTTGTTTTTTTTTTTTCTATACCTGCATCTACACCTGGGTTATCAGGTGGTAATTTTTGACAGTTCCACGGATGCTGGATGTAATTTATTGTTTCTAATTATCACAGTGAACTCTATTGAACTTTCCTACCCACCTTCCTTTCTTTCTCCTCCCTTCCTCTTTCCTTTGGAAAGAAAATGAGTTTTGTGAGTGCCCTGCCGGGGCAGGCAGCCCGGTACTAACAAGATTACTACCACTTGCCACTTCCACTTTTGTTACTATTTGGGGTTTCTTCCTCTCTAAATTGCCTGCTCTTTGGATTGTCTCTTTTAGACATTTTAAGATATTCTACAGCCAGGCATGGTGGTGCACACTTGTAATCCCAGCACTTGGTTGGTTTAAGAAGATTGTTCAGAGCAGGCCAGCCCGGGCTGCAAATCAAGACCTTGTCTTAAAAAACAAAACCAAAAACAGCTGGGAGGTGGTGGCACAAAGCATTTAATCCCAACACTCAGGAGGCAGAGGGCAGGCAGAGCTCTAAATTTGAGGTCAGCCTAATCTACAGAGCGAGTTCCAGGACAGCCAGAGCTACACAGAGAAACCCGGTCTCGATTATTCTCGTCTCAAGCTATGTCTTAGTTTAAATACCTAGAGAAGATTTTGATGGGTTGGTGAGATGACTCAGTGGGAAAAACACTTGCCCCAAAGGCTGGAGACCAGAGTTCAATCCCCAGAACCCACCTAAAGGTAGGCGAGAGACCACTGCACATAGTTGTCCTCTGACCTTCATATGCACACAGTAACAGAAGTCTACTACACAATCATAGTTTAAAGAGCAATTTAATTTAGAAATAATTTTGCTCCCAGCCCCAGAGCGCAGCGGGCACTACCCCTGACCTCCAGCTTGCCATTTTAATCTTCATGCAGTTAGCCACCCCCCTTTTTCTTTACGCTGCCTGGTTTGTTAGTCGCAGAGTCCCCAGCTGTCCTGTGCTCTCTTCCAGCTCTGCCGGAATAGTTCGCCTTGCTCCCTGTAGGTCTTCAGCTCATCTGGAATTTATCTGGAGGCTGCTGTGAAATAGGGATCTATTTTATTTTTTCCATATGGATGTCCAGTTGTCTCCGAACCAATTACTGAGGGGTCGGAGCAGCCTCTTCCAGACCCTGGAACCTTCTAAATCGCTGTTTGCTCCTCACTTGTTGGCTGCTCTCTGCAAGCAGGCTGGACTGTGGACTACCAGCCTCAGGCTTCTGGCCTCCTTTGTCCGGGTCTGGCCGCCTTTCTTTAGGAGGGAGACACTGAACATTGCTAGGCAAAGACCTCTACCAAGTCATGATCAGACAAGGGTTTTTCTTTTCTTTCCTTTCTATTTTTAAAGGAGAACTCGGCTGCCTTCCAGCCTCTCTGCCTAGAATCTTCTGGACTTCTGTAGAGGTTCTAAATCACTGCATAGCCTCG
>CABHPQ010168664.1:0-13204 GCA_902168405.1 Peromyscus aztecus | reverse complement strand
CAATCATATTTGTGGCCCATTTCTGATTCTTTTATAATGTATTTACACTCTTTGGGGAACTCTGTCTTGAGCTGGTGAGTCTTAATAAGGAACCAATCTTCTCAAGGTCTTATGGAGGAAATAAGCATGCAGATGTGCTGGGCCTGAGTCCTACATATGTAGAGGTCTTAGGTTGACATCAAGTGTCTTCCTCCAACTCTTTCCACTTTAATTTTTTTGACATGGGGTCTCTCACTGAACCTGGAGTTTGGTGATTCTGGGTAGTCTAGCAAGCCAGCTTGCCAGCCTGGTCTACAGAATGAAATGTATGTGAGACTGAAGAAATGACTCACTGGTTAAGAGCACTTGTTCTTGCAGAGGACCCAGGTTCAATTCCCAGCATCTACATGGCAGTTCACCACTGCCTATAACTCCAGTTCCAGGGCATCTGCTACCTTCTTCTGACTTCCCTGGACACCAGGCACATGGGGGATGGGGATCTGTGTCCCTGTGGGCGTCAGAGAACAACTTTGTGAAGCTGATTCTCTTCTTCCACTTTAACATGACTTCCTGGGCTTGAACTCTGGTTGCCACGCTTGCTCAACAAGGCCCTGTACCCTCTGAGCTATCTCACTGCCCCTGTTTTCTTTCTCTTATAAAGGGCGCCTTCGTACTCCTTCACAGGGATTTGCAAAGTATATTTAGCTGATTTTTACTGACGGACACGTGAACATAGATGTTGTTTTTCACTGTTGTGAATACCACCACAGAAAACAACCTCTGCATGTACATCCTTGTACAAATGTCCTGGGATAGATTCCTCAAAGCAGAACCGATAGGTCAGGTTTTCATGCCTGGTATATAATAATTACATAATAATGTTATACTGGTTCCCCTGAGGATTATAACCATTTATGACACCATGAATAATGTACAAAAATACTGCACAGAAGCACCCATTTCTCAGAACCCATTAACACCAGATGTTAATCAGTCTTTATGCAGTCATCAGCCCATGCATACCACTTTATGCAGAAAAGAATATTATCCACCAAACAGCAGAAGGCGGCTACAGTTAAGAACTAGCCGAGCCTGGTGGCTCACACATTATTAGTATGGAAATAAGAAGGGTTCTAAAAGAAGGAAGGATGTGTACTGATGAAACCAGAAGGTGGTGTCTGGGGATCTTGGCTTTTCAGAATGCAGGAGAGACTTCCATGTCTAAATACTGAAGGGACTGGGGTTTGGAGCACCGAGGTCCTTGAGGAGGTGGAGCTCCTGGATGCAGGGCTCAGGTGGAGAGATTAAGTGCCGGAAGGAGGAGAGGATGAGGGCAGTTAAAAATAAGTCAGTAGGGTGGTAGTGGGGGACAGGAAGTTGAGGGGGCTTCGGCTGATGGCTTCGATTTTCACTGTCAAGTAGGAGTGAAATTCTCCGTGGGGAGAATGAGAGAGGAGGGAGACAAAGGTAGGACACAGAAGAGCGCTGACAAGGACAGCCCAGGACTCCCAGCCCAGGGGGGTGGAGAAGGATGGCAAGGTTGGAGCCTGAGTTGCCATGGCAACTGTCTGCAGCTTGAGCTCACACTATCTTCATCTGTGCTCAAGTGCAGGGGTGAGAGAGCGAGCAGACAGGGAGAGCGAGGTCCCGGGTTTCATCAAGAGGGCGAGTTGAAGATGACGGGAATAAAAGAGAATTAGATTGGGTCATCCAGATTCCAGGGAGAAGGATGTAAACCCACAAAGCCATAGACCGCTTAGGAGAATGAAAGCATCCCTGGGAAGACAAAGAGACAAAGAGAAAGGAAATAGAGGTGCAGGAAATGCAGTCACAGGAATAAGCTGTCAAGTTTAAGGTTAAGGGGGTAGGGACTGGAGAGATGGCTCAGTGGTTAAGAGGGTTAAGAGCACACACTGCTCTTCCAGAGGAGTTAAGGATAGGAACATGGTTCTGCTCTTCCAGAGGACCAGAGTTCAGATCCCAGGTGTCTCGCAACTGCCTGTAACTCTGGTTCTAGGGGACCAAACACCCCCTCCAAGGACACCATGTGCACAGACACCCCTCCAATTAAAAAATATAAATATAGGAACAGGAATTGCATCTCTCTCTTTTTTTCTTATGATTAGGAGCCCTCACAGTCATGTTGTGTTAATTCAGAAATGCCTGAAATATTCTGGCCAGGACACATAAGACACACCCTGGGGAGCCCTTGTTGCCAGAAGGTTCTGGAACTTGACTTAGGTCCCTTGAAGTTGATTGCCTTGAAAAACAAACAAACATGAAGTAGATCACTGGAAACTTCTGACATAGAGAGTGATAAAGTCAGCAGTATGGACCTCAGAGAAGAGTTTTTTTTTGACAAAGGGAAGTGGTTATTTATTTGTTTGTTTGTTTGTTTATTTATTTATTTTAACAGAGTCTCAGTATGAAGCTATGGATATCTTGGAATTCACTGGGTAAATTAGACTGGCCTCACTCACAGAGATTCATCTGTCTTTGCCTCATTACTGGGATTAAAAGGCATGTGCCACCACATCTGGCAAAATAGTAATGATTTAAGGTAGCCATGCATGCCTTTAATCCGGACTTGGGAGGCAGAGGCAGACAAATCTCTGTGGATTCCCGGCCAGCCTGGTCTACAGAGCAAGTTCCAGGACCGGTTCCAAAGCTACACAGAAAAACTCTTGTCTTGAAAAACAAAAACAAAAGTAGTAATAAAGGTGGGCATCATGGCATACACTTGTAATTCTAGTACACAGGAGGCCGTTATTGTAGTTGTTATTGTTATTGGTATATAGTAGTGAAAGTCATAATAGAAAAATAAAGCAGAGGAATATGACTTAGTAGAATGCTTCTCTATCACACAAAGCCCTGGGTTCCACCCCCAGCACCAAATAAGTTACAGAAATGGAGAGGGTGAGTGCAGCTGGATGCTCCCTGCTCCTTGGCTCTGCTCCGGTTTTTTTCTTCTTGGAACTTGGTTCAGTAGCCATCTTGAGCCTGTGAGCACTTTAGCTGTGTATCAGAGATGCTGGGGCAGGCAGTGTTGTGTAACAGTTTCCTCCCAAATTGTAACATTCCAGCCTACAGGGGAGCTCCTTAAACACAAAAGTAAACAACTCAAAGTAACTTCAGGAAGTTCCTGAAATTGACCAGATTCACTAGCCCCACCCACCCCCCACCCCCACCAGATTATGTAGTAAAAACAGAGAGTGTGCTCAAAAGAGCAGCCAAGTCAGACCAGACCAGCTTCCCTGGAAAAAGCAGAAACCAGCTGAGCTACCTAGAAGGGATTTAGACCAACTGAGGCACATGGAAAGGACCCTCTCCAACCTCTTGAGTTGCCACTAGGCTGTGCAGTGTGCTCCAGGTTCCCATCCTTGTGGGCTTTCATCCGTGCTGGGGTGGTGATGCAGCTGTCTTTGAGTACCCCTCACCCATATTCCTGTAATCCAGTGGTTCTCAACCTTCCTAATGCTGCGACTCTTTAATACAGCTCCTCATGTTGTGGTGACCCCCAGCCATAAAATTATTTTCATTGCTACGTCATAACTATAATTTTGCTACTGTTATGAACCATAACGTAAATATCTGTGTTTTCTGGGGGTCTTAGGACCACCTGTGAAAGGGTCCTTCGACCTCCAGAGGGTTTGCAACCCACGGGTTGAGAATTGCTGTGTAAGTAACCCCAATAAAACTTATTGTTCACCAGCTTGGACTTAGGGGTCATCCATACTATGGCGTGCCATAGGCTCCCTATCTGGGGTGAGTAGATGTGTGTGGCATCTCCCCCGGAAAAGTTTGTCACACAACAGGCAGAAAGGCAAGATGACCACATGTTGGTCACTTTCTGCTCGGATGAAATAACTGAGAGAATCAACCTTCAAGGAGAAGAGGCTTTATTTGACGCCCAGTGTGGGAGAGTCCCAGGCATGAGCTCCTGGCCCTTTGCCTTTGGGTCTGTGGTGAGGCTGCAAATCTTGGTGGTGGAACAAACCCATTTACCTATGCCAAGAGAACAAAAGAGGAGAGACCTGTTCCCGACATGCCTCTCTAAGGAACTCTCTCTCACCCATCTTATTTTTCAGAACTGGTTCTCCTGTAGCCCAGGCTGGACGGGGATCTTGCTACATTGTCAAGGATAACATTAAATTTCTGATCTTCTATGTCTACTACCTCAGGGCTGGTATTACAGATGTCCACCACCACACCCAGTTTTTATTCGGTGCTAGGAATCAAACCCAGGGCTTTATGCATTCTAGGCAAGCAATCTACTAAACACTGAGCTCATCCCTGCTCCTTTATTGATTTTTGGGGGAGGTCAGTGTCTCACATAGCATAGGCTGCCCTCAGACTTGCTACAGCGCTAAGGAAAGCTTTGAACTTATCCTGTGCCTTTACCTCCCGAATGCAGCGATTACAAGACTCCCACACCAGGCCTGGCTCAATCCCTACCTCTTTTGTTTTATTTAATTTGTTATTATGTATGTATATGAGGAACTGAAGGTGTGCTTGTGCCATGGAGAAAGTCAGAGGACAACTTTCAGGAGTCGAGTCTCTCCTTCACCTGTGAGTTCCAGGGACTGCACTCTACTTGTCCAGCTTCCGTGGTAGTCACTCTGACCCCTGAGCCATCTCCCCAGCTTGCTCACCCTAGTACTTGTTTGTATGTTTGTTTATTGAGACAGGGTTTATCTGCACAGCTCTAGATGTCCTGGAACTCATTCTGTAGACCAGGCTAGCCTTGAACTCAGAGATCTGCCTGCCTCTGCCTCCTGAGCTGGAATCAAAGGCTTGTGCCACCACCACCCCGCTGCAGGCCCTAGTCTTCATGGCCTTTCTATTTCCCAACAGGGCCACCCTGGGAACCAAACTTTGAAACATATGGGCCTTTTGGAGGCTATTCAAGATGCACGCTCTAGCAGATCACAGGTTCTTGCTGTTCTAAGAGGTGCTCCAGCCCTGTTCTGCCTATCTCAGGATTTAACAAGTAAGAAAAACATCCACAGTGTGCTGTTTGCTTAAGCTGCTGTTAATTGGGCATTCTGTTGACTGCAGCTGAATGCATTCCTGCCTGATAGAGTCATAGGGCCAGCTAGGAGCCCAGGGGAAGCTAAACCCAGGTTTTCACCCTCACAGCCTGGAGTCTTTCAAGGGCAGCAGTGGTTCTAAGTGTGGTCCCAGGCAGGAAGCATCAACACTACCTGGGAAGTTACCACAGTGTTTGGGACTCTCCACCCCAGGGGCCTGGGTGTGGGACCTAGCCACACGGTCTAAGGGGCCCTGTAGGTGAGTGCAGTACCTGAAGACTTAGAGCTGCAGTCTCCAGCTGCGCTCTGCGCCGTGGGCTTCTGCACCAGCTGTGTGTGGCAGCAGCATCTAGCATCCTGAAACTCCCACATCTCAGAGCCACTGCAGACCTCCTGACTCTGAATCCGAATTTTTAGGAGATCCATGGGTCACGTGTACACTCACTGTACCACAGTAATTTGTTTGTTTGTTTTTGAGACAGGGTTTCTCTGTATAGCCCTAGCTATCCTGGAACTCTGTAGACCAGGCTGGCCTCTAACTCAACAGAGATCTGCCTGTCTTTTCCTTCCATTTCAAGACAGAGTTTTGTGTAGCTTTGGCTGGCCTCCAACTCACTATGTAGCCAAGGATAACCTTGAGCTCCTGAGACTCCCACCCAATGTAGGGATTATAGGTTTGTGTCACTTTGCCTGACTGACTATGAATATTTAAGAAGTTGGTTTTGTAAAAATTTTCTTTTCTTTTCATTTATGTGTCTGTGTGGTCCTGCTGGTTCCAGAAGAGGGCATTGGATTCCCTGGAGCTCGGCATACAAACCAATCATGATGCATGATATGGGTGCTAGGAACCAAACTTGGGTCCTCCCCAAGAGCAGTAAGCGCTCTTAAACACTAAGCCATTTTTCCAGCCCCCAAGAACTAACTTACTAATTTTTTTTAATTTAGCAAAACTTACATCGATGGCATATGGCTTCCAGTCCCACAAGTTGCCCGCTGACCTCCATGTGCACACCATGGCACATTCACTTACACATATACATACACAAAATAAATAAATGTGGCTGGGCAGCAGTGGTGGCCCATGCCTTTAATTCCAGTACTCAGGAGGCACAGCCAGGTGGAGCTCTGTGAGTTCGAGGCCAGCCTGGTCTACAGAGCGAGATCTAGGACAGGCACCAAAACTACACAGAGAAACCCTGTCTTGAAAAACAAAAACAAAGAAAATAATAAATAAATAGATGTAGTAAAAAAAATAAATAAAAATAAAAATAAAAAAGCTGAGCATGCCTTTAATTACAGCACTTGGGAGGAAGAGGCAGGTGGATCTCTGTGAATTTGAGGCCAGCCTGGTCTACAGAGTGAGTTCCAGGACAGCCAGGGTTCTTATACAGACAAATCCTCTTGAAAAACCAAAAGAAAGAGAGAGAGAGAAAGAGAGAGGTATTGGAGAGATGCTTTAGTGGTTAAGAAGGCTTGCTGATCTTGCAAAGGACCTCAATTCTTTCTTAGCACCCCTGTTGGGTGTCTCACAACTGTCTCTAACTCAAGAGGATCTTACCCCTTCTCTGCCAACCTAGGTACTAGGATGCACATGCACACATATACATATATACAGACACGTTCACTAAGACACACACAAACACATAAAAATAAATATTTTTAAATTAAAAAAAAAAGAAAAACCAGCTGGGCTTGGTGGTGCACGACATTAATCCCAGCATTTCGGAGGCAGAGCCAGGCGGATCTCTGTGAGTTTGAGACCAGCCTGGGCTACAGAGTGAGTTCCAGGACAGCCAGAGCTACATAGTGAGACTCTGTCTCAAAATAAACAATATTTGTACACATCTTTTTTGTTTTGTTTTTGTTTTTTTCAAGACAGGGTTTCTCTATGTAGTCCTGGCTGTCCTGGAACTAGTCCTGTAGACCAGGCTGGCCTCAAATGCACAGAGATCCCTGCCTACTTCTGCCTCCCTAGTGCTGGGATTTAAGGCATGCACGACTACTGTCCAGTAGATTTTCAAAAATCTTGATATTCTTTAGTTGTACCCAATGGAAAAAGTAGCTTTCGAGGGGCTGGTGCCGTTTCTGTCGTTCCCTGCCTGGCCTTTGTGTAGAGGGAGGATGGCTCTGTCTGCTCTGGTGCAGGCAGCTTGCATCCTGCTGTTGATTCATTGGAGGGGCAGTGACAGCGTGCTACAGCTGGACCGGACTCGGAGATCATTTATTAATTAGGCCTTCCAGCCCTGCCCCCAGTGTTCACACAGGAAATGATGTCATACTACAGCTCAAGGAAAGCAGGGATGCCCTGAGTGGGCTGCTAGAGGCGGCAGCCATGCAGGTGAGGGGTCCCAGTGTCACTCAGAAGCCCAGTTCACCTTGTCATTGTGAAAGGAAAAGGAACCTTTTTTTTTTTTTTTCCTGGACAGGATGTCATGTAGCTGACTTTAACCTCCTGATCCTCCTGCCTCCTCCTCCCAAGTGCTGTGATTACAGTACTGTGCCCACCACGCCTAGCTATCGTGGGGATCAGAAGCTGCAGTCGGCCTCCCTAGTGACGTAGCTACTTACCTCTGCTGAGACCTATGCTGTTGACCCTGGAGCACAGCAGGTCTGCCTTGTAGAGACTGTCACAGTGGCTCTGTGATTCCTCTGCAGAGTCCCCAGTGAGAGCTGTTACAGTCTGCACACTAGTGACCGAGCAAGCCAACTAGGAGGTTTCCAGGATGGACCAACACCAAACAGCTTGAAGCTGATCCCTGGTTGAATCATCCTGCGCTCTCATAAGGAAGTGATAAACTAAGGGACCCTGGAAACGGAACCACATGCAGGACTCCGTTGTCTTCTGATGCACAGGTTCATGGTTTTGGAGCGACACACACGTGGCCTGAAGTGTTTTCTACTGTGGAAGCCAAGTGTTCTCACGTGTTAGAACTCAAGTGATTTTAACCTTAGGTTCCCTCATCTGACAGGCTTCCTCCCCCAGAGCCTTTCTAGAAGTGTCTGGGGATACAGAAAAAAAAAAAAAATCTATGCTCTCTGTTGGCTTTGCACTTCTAATGTAGAGATGTCTTGTTTTGTTTTATTTTATTTTATTTTTGATTTTTTTGATTTTTCGAGATAGGGTTTCTCTGTAGTTTTGGTGCCTGTCCTAGATCTTGCTCTGTAGACCAGGCTGGCCTCGAACTCACAGAGATCCGCCTGGCTCTGCCTCCTGAGTGCTGGGATTACAGGCATGCACCACCACCGCCCGGCGTTTTTTTTTTTTTTTTTTAAAGGAAGAAATGAAACCTTTTGTTTATAGACAACATGACTAGGGGTTGGAGAGATGGCTCACCAATTGAGAGCACTAGCTTGCAGGACCTGAGTTGGATCCCCAGCATCCACACCACAGCTCACAACTATTTGTAACTACAGTTCCAGAGGACCCGATGTTGTCTTCCGGCCTCTGAGGACACCAGGCATACATATGGGACACTTACATGCATGCAGGCAAAACATTCATGTACATAAAACATAAATCTTGAGGGAAAAAAAAGACATTGTCGTAAATAGAGAATCCTGAAGCACACTTTATTCTGTATAAAATAACTTCTCTTAGCCTTTATGTATTACAACCAGGTTAGGGATGTAGTTCAGTGGTACAGCATTTGCCTGTATGTACAAGGCCCTGAGTTTAGTCTCTGCCACTACCAAAATTGATCCATAAATCAGTAATAAATAAGCATTATAACAACAAAGAGTATTATTGAAGTATGTCTAGAAAATAGAGGAAGGCTGGAGAGATGGCTCGGTGGTTAAGAGCACTGGCTGCTCTTGCAGAGGACCTGGATTCTATTCCCAGCACCCATATGGCATCTCACAACCATTTAACTCCAGTTCCAGGGCCTCCAAGGGTACCAGACATGCATGTGTTGCACACACAAAACCACCCATACACTAATAAAATAGTTCTTGAAAATGTAGAGAAAACATAGAAGAGCGAGGAAATAAAATGACAACCTGGAGGATTCGTGGTGGCTTTGGGGGATGCGTAACTGTCCTCTTTAGTACTTAAAGATTCACACAGTCTTAGCTGGTGTTAGACTTTAACTGGAAATCACAGGTAGCGATGCTTGTTCATCAGGACTCAGGGTGACCGCTGAGTTGCTGGCGGGAAGACATCCATTGTGGCTCTGTTTTAAAGACAGCTTTTGTTGTTGTTGTTGTTGTTGTTACTTTTGTTTTGTTTTGTTGAAGCAAAGTCTCTTGTAGTTCAGTCTGGCCTTCAACTCCGCATATAACTGAGGCTGGCCTTGCACACGCCATCCTCCTGCCTCTACCTCTCAAGTGCTGGGATTCAAGGCATTTGCCACCATCCTTGGCTTGTTTGAAAGAAGACATTATGATAGGTTCATTTTATGTATATCTAGATTTGGTTCCTCTGCCAAATGATGTCTTTGTTCCTTCAATTCTATAAATGCGTGTATAGCTCAAATGTATAACTGTGCACGTATAGCTCTGCGTGTATATAGTTCAAGTGTATAACTGTGCTTCTGACATTGAATCGGGTTGGAAGGTCTTGGGCCATAAGTAGTTTGCACACTCTTGATGTACACTAAGTAGCGCAGGGCCAGCGTTGCACAAGGTCCCCTGAAGCAGAACATCCCGAGGGCCTCTGTGCTCTTCTGGGATGCATCACAATCTTATGATAACAGACTCTTTTAGAGACACAACCCCTTATTTTGCAGACCCCTGCACCCCTAATCAGTCTTAAGTGTTCCCCTCCTGGTTCCTCCGGTATCTTGTCCAACCGCCTCGTGAGAGCCTTAATCATACAGTAACATGATGAGTTATTTACAGTCAGGAGAACAATGGGTAGAGGAATTCTCCGGCTGGGATATCTTGTCCATCTTTGCTGTCTTCAGCACTTAACAGGTGTCTACAAATTAGCAGCCTCTCAATAAATATTTGTTGGAATGAACAAGTGATGAAACCAGGAGCCAGGGACAGGAAGTGACTTACCCAAGATCACAAATCTAGTTAGTAACAGCTTTCTGAGAGCGAGATTACCAAGACACTTTATTTATTTATTGGTTTTTCGAGACAGGGTTTCTCTGTGTAGTTCTGGCTGTCCTGGAACTCGCTTTGTAGACCAAGCTGGCCTCGAACTCACAGAGATCCATCTGCATCTGCCTTCCAAGTGCTGGGATCAAAGGTGTGCGCCACCACTGCCCGGCACCAAGACATTTTAATTGAACTCTACTATTTGAAACTGAGTTGTAAGGCTGGGTTTGGTGGTATTCACCTGCAATCTCACACTTGAGGGGCTGAAGAGAAGGATCAAAATGTCAGGCCAGCCTGGGGTACACATAGGGACCCTATTTCAAGAAAGGAAGGAGGACAGGGAGGAGGGAGGGCAAAAAATGTCATAGTAAGGCCATAATTGGGCCATGTCTTGGATATTTATATATTAATTTTGGTATGTAGGGCCCTGGCTCCCCATATTTGAGTAAACTGTTTGCCTGCTTGCCGACCTTGACCAGATGTCCTCCCTATGCTAATTCCCTGCCGGTATCCACCCTCCTAAACGCTTAAGGGAAGTTCCTTGTTTGTGTATCGTTAACAGCTTAGATGCAAGAATGTAGTACATTCAGTAGCAAACTTCTGCCCTCTGGGGATCCTCCATTGTGCTGTAAGCCTGTATTTAAGGTTTCCTCCCTCCTTCAATAAACAGCATTCGGCATTCTGCTGAGGCGAATGACCCACTGTCTTTTGTCTCTGTTTTTCAATCCACAGCCCCTCGCTCGGACATGGTGAACGGGTGGTGGTAGCGCGGGCGTTATCGCTACATTGGTACAGGGTCTACTGTGTAACCCCAGCTGGCCAAATCTAGACCAGGTTAGCCTCAAACTCACAGAGATCCACCTGCCCCTGCCTCCTGAGTGCTGGGATTAAAGTTATGGCTATCATGACCAGTTCGACTGTATCTTGAAATACAATCTTGGTGGCAGGATTTTTCACAGAATTAGAACTTTGTGAGATGGGTGTGGTGGCTCATGCCTGTAATCCCAGCATTTGAGATGCTAAGGCAGGAGGCGTACAGTGAGTTAGAGGCCAGCCTGGGTTACATCGTGACTTCCAGGGCAGCCTAGACTATAGAATAAGATCCTGTATCAAACAAATAAAAATAAAGAACTGGGTTGGCACCGGAGAGATGGCTCAGTGGTTAAGAGCACTTGTTCTTGTAGTAGGCCGGGTTCAAGTCTCAGCACCCACATTGCAGGTCACAACTGTCATTAACTCCAGTTCTAAGGAACTTAGAATGCCCTCTTCTGACCTCTGAGGTCATCAGGAATGTGGTGCACAGACATACACGCAGGCAAAATGCTCTTAAAATAAAACCGTTGTAAAAATGTATTGTTAGCCGGGGAGTGAGGGGTGGGGGTGGTGGGCCGGCCTTGTCATTCTAGTAACTCTGAAGGAGGAGGCAGGAGAATCAAGCATTCAAGGCTGTGGTTCTAGAGGGAATTTGAGGCCAGGCTGTGTGGGCAGCATGTGACTCCCCCCCCCCCAAAAAAAAGTTACCGGGTGGTGGTGGCACAAGCCTTTAATCCCAGCACTCGGGAGGCAGAGGCAGGTGGATCTCCGTGAATTAAAGATCAGCCTAGTCTACAGAGCTGGATAGCCAGAGAGAGCTACACAGAGAAACCCTATCTCGAAAAAACAAAACCAAAAAAAAAAAAAAAAATTAAAAATTAAAAAAAATAAAACATGACCTCTGGAACCTGTCTCTACCTGTAGGAACAGAATAGGTCCATATCTGTGGAAAGAGCTACTGGGCATCACACAGGGGGATGTAGTTCAGTAGAGGGAATTAATTGTTCTTTCTGGTTTGTTTTGTTTGTTTTGTCAAGGGGTCTCATGTAGCCCATGTTGGTCTTGAACTGCTGTCCCCCCTGCTGCCGCCTCCTGAGTTCTAGAATTATAGGTCCCCATCACCACCACGCTTAGCTTAGAGACTAGCTGACTGAATTAGAAGGCTGCCAAACTTTGGATAAAGGGGGCACTGCCACCGTCCTTGAGGGCATCGGTTGGAGATGGCTGGACTAATCCTCTCTGTCTGGTGAGCACCCTGGCTGGTGCCGGAACGGAGAGGCTCCTTTGGTTTTGCTGAGGCACACAGAGTCGGAGTAGGATGTCGGCGTGGGAGAATCCTGGTAGCTGTGGCCTTTGAAGAGGTCAGAGTGACCCAGAAAATGTAATCTGGCCAGTGGCCAGGTGGTAGACCTCAATGAGCTCAGCAGAGACTTCCCAGAATACAGATTCCAGAAAACTTGCTCCAAGAATGTGCAGGTGCCCATGCTTGCTGGTTCTTCTCCAGTGGGAGGGCATGAGAGACTGAGGCGGAGGAGCCAGCACACAGGGCAGTGTGCTGACCACCTGGACATCCTCGTCACCCACCTTCAAAGTCCTCTTCACCCACCAGCAGACTATTCTGGGTGGCCTGGGTGGCCTGTTTGGCTAGAGGGGAACGTGCATAAGGTCTGGGCTGGACCCATAGGTGGCAGTGTACTGGTGAGGGCCCGTGTCAATCTCAGAGAACAGATGTTGCTTTATTTGGTCACAGTGTATGTGCAGTGACATGACCTCAGTGGGCAGGGGACAAACAGCAGCACCTCATGGGTTTCATCACAAACTCTTTCCTAAAATGAGGATCTGATATGTGGCCCAGGTTGGCTTTAAACTCACTATGTGGCCTTGGATAATCATGAACTTTGGATCTCCCCAGTGAGTGTTAGGATTGCAGGCAAGCAATCCTGCCCCGTTTTATGCGCTCCAGGGGATTGAACCCAGAGCTCTGTGCATACCAGGGGAGCATGCTGTCAACTGAGCTTCATTCCTAGCCAACACACACACACAGAGAGAGAGAGAGAGAGAGAGAGAGAGAACCCTGGACTTAAGCGATGTTCCTGTCTCAGCCTCCCTACAGCTATGATTGTAAGCATATGCCACAACACGTGAACTGATTGTTAAATTTTGTTCTCAGATCTTCTGCAGGGTTTTATGTCTATGGGGAACAATTAGAGAAAAAAATGAAGTCAAGCTTCTGGCCCGGGGACGTGGCTCAGAAGGTACTTGCTGTCTGACAACCTAAATTCAATCCCTGGGACCTACATGGTGGAAGAAGAAAAGAATGACTCCTCAGGGTTCTCCTC
>CABHPQ010168663.1:0-42028 GCA_902168405.1 Peromyscus aztecus | reverse complement strand
GCTGGAGAAGATTGCTACATTTCTGCAGGGGTTTCCCCTTTTGCAGAGTGAAGCAAAAGAAGCAACATCTTAGGCCAGAGAAGCAGAGCTCTGCTAGGAAGCCCCCTTAAAGTGGGGGCTGAGCAAAGCTCAGCTGTAGCAGCTCTCCAGGAGAGGAGCAGAATTGCTATATCCTACAGGGAGACCATCCCCTATCACACCAAGTATACCCTGACTTTCCCGAAGAGTCAGGATACCCTTCCCTGCTGAAGCAGTTCCAGGTCTGACTTTCCCGAGAAGTCAGAAAAATTTCCCTTCCAGGGTTGGGCTGCTTCTTTGCAGTTCCAACCATCAGAGCTGTGTTGAACAGCTTGAGGTGTCCGGGATACCTCGCCCTCCAGGGCTGAACTGTCTCCTTGCAGTTCCAGTCATCAGATCTGTCCTAAGCAGCTCAAGGTGTTGCCTGACTCCCTAGGTAGTCAGGACACCTTTCCCCAGAGTTGTTGGAACAAATTTACTTACATTGTTGGTGCCAAAACCTGGGACCACCTGCCTATAGGTGACACTGTTCCCAGGGAGATTTACCCTCCCCATCAATAATTAGTCAAGAAAATGCCCTACAGACTCACCTATAGCCAATCAGATTGAAGTATTTTCTCCTTTAAGGTTCCTCTTCCCAGACAATTCTTATGGCAAATTGACAAAAACTAACCAGAGAATTTAATTCCTGTTCACTACATTAAAAATATAGTTAGAAATGTCCCATTTAAAGTGAAATAACTATTATTGGTACCTATAGCATACAGGCTTTAAGGTTTGGTCCAGCAGTGGTGGTGCGTGCCTTTAATCCCAGCACTCAGAAGGCAGAGCCAAGTGAATCTCTGAGAGTTCGAGGCCAGCCTGGTCTACAGCGCATGATGGAGGACAAAAAAAAAAAAAAAAAAGATTTAGTTAAGGTGTCAAAAAGTAGAATACTTTGGAGCAAGGGACTTTCTATGTATTTTAACTTTAAGTGTGGGCTTTTATTTCCTGTGACTTTGAATTGTTTAACTTGTGTGTGTGCTGCATTGTTAGTGGAGTCTGTTTAGAGCCGTCATTTATTTTATTCTTGTATGTTCTGTTCTCAGAGCAGTGGAAAGAGCTCGGTGCTGGAAAGCCTTGTGGGGAGGGACCTTCTTCCCAGAGGGACTGGTGTGGTCACCCGGAGACCTCTCATTCTGCAGCTGGTCCATGTGTCACCAGAGGATAAACGAAAAACAACAGGAGAAGAAAATGGTAAATTTAAGAACTGGAGTAAGAATTATTTTAAAATGTCATTCCTTTTTTGTATAATTTTAAGATATGAGTTTCAAAGTAAAAAGTTGATTAGTGAATTGGGAAATAGTGGCTATAGCAAAATCAGAAATCCTATGGAGTAGTATTAATCTTTAACATAAAACAATTTTTATTGATTTGAAATGCTGAATAAAATTGTTGGGAATAGTTCCTTTTGAAAATTCAGCTTAGTAAACTGTCATTAAATAGAAATCAGTTACTTAAAGTAAAAAAAAGTTCCTCTTTTACTTGCCCTTTTCTAGGCTTATGTGCTCACTAATTTTGATTATACTTTCTTTAGTCTAAGAGAAAGGCTATTACTTATAGAAAGATTTTTTGGTTTTGTGAGACAGGGTAGTCCAAATTGATTTCAGAATCACCATATATCTAAGAATGACCTCAAACTTGTGATCCTCCTGCGTCTACCTCTTAAATTCCTAGATTATAAATATGTGCTGCCATGTCCAGCTGTAGGAAGAGATTACTAATTTTTATTCTTCTTATAGTAAGGTTCACCTATATAATATATACTATTTGTACTTCTAAAGGCCCTCCCCTTTGCCATGTTTTGTTTATATTACCTAAACTGAGGGGTTTGTTGGTTTTTTTGTTTGCTTTGTTTTGTTTTTCGAGACAGGGTTTCTCTGTGTAGCCCTGGCTGCCCTGGAACTCCCTCTGTAGACTAGGCTGGCCTCGAACTCAGATTCACATGTCTCTGCCCCCCAAGTTCTGGCATGAAAGGCGTGTGCCACCACCGCCTGGCTCTGACTTTTTTTTTAATAGAGTATATGAATAGTAAGACCAGAATGTGATTATATTCGTGGTTGTATATAGCTGGATCTTAAAAAATTAAGGTTATTTTAAGAAATGTTCTCTATTTAAAATAAAAGAGACTTTAAGTTGTCATACATACATACATCCTTATTAATCATATTTGTGAGATTTGAAATGTTTGACAGTAGTGATCCTGTTCAGTTCAGGGTCTGACTTAGACTTGTGTTCTAGCATTTTGTAGCCTTGCTCTTCCTTTCAGATAGTGTTTGTGCAGAGTGCTGTTTGGAGAGATTTGTTCTCATTGTAGTTTCGTTGTTTATCTTCTGCCTTGAGGTGGGGTGGTAGTTACATCTGATTTTCTCCCCTTCATTTATCATAGAAGATATTGGTGGTGATGACTCTAATTTTATTTTAAAGTAGGGGGAAAAACCTGTCATGAGCATCTACTATGACTTTAAAACAGGGACTCCAAAATAACTGAAGAAAGTTAATGAGCTTGTAGATATTAGTAAGTATATTTTACAATTGACTGTCAGCTAAATAGGAAACTTTTAATTGCTAGGTATCTTCTTGATATACTAGTAAGTATTTTATATTTTAATGTTTATTATTAAAGTTCTTTTTGTTTTATTTTGAGACAAAGTCTTGCTACATAACCCTTATTGGCTTGTAATTTACTGTGTAAACCAGTCTGGCTTATCATTTATAGTGATCTTCTTACCTCTGCCTCCCAGTTTCTTGGATGACAGACCATGCATGACTATGCCCAGATTATTTAAAGTTTGAATCTTGAATTTAATCATTCTTGACAAACCTGTGTTTTAGCTTCAAATATCTAGAATAAAATTTTTGGAATTTCATCCTCACCAATTCCATCAAGCATATTACCTAATACCTTGAACCAAGATTCAGAAATTATATGGCTTTAGGTTGGCTTTTGTTTTTTGTTTTTTGTTTTTTTTCTTTTTTTTCCCTCTCAGCTATTTTGAAAGGGCAGTTTCTCTATCAGAGACTTATTTGCAGATGTGATATTTCCTTAAATAAGTTTTGCTTGTTAAGGAAGGAATTAGATATGTCAGTTCCTTGGTATCACCTTGCTCATATACACAGCATGTTTTGTTGATGTGGGGGCAGGACAATAAAACTGCACATTTTTATCTGCACATATATTACTCTGGAGCTTAGTCCCTGTTACATATATGTGTTTCCTTACATGTAAAGAAAAATACATACTATGTT
The DNA here is from genome assembly GCA_902168405.1 of Peromyscus aztecus. Taxonomy (NCBI): domain Eukaryota; kingdom Metazoa; phylum Chordata; class Mammalia; order Rodentia; family Cricetidae; genus Peromyscus; species Peromyscus aztecus. Next base: position 38,722 of record CABHPQ010168663.1, on the reverse strand, counting down.
CCCACTTCCTTGAAGTGATATCTCAGCTACTTCTGAGTACAAAAGAAATACAAATTTGAGTATTCAATTTATTCTTATTCTACCATAATTCTTTGGTTTCCTTTTTTAAAAGTTCTTCTTAACCATTTATTTCTATTTATGTGTGAATATGTGTATGGATGTGGTATGTGTGTGATATTGCAAGTGTGCCCCAGTCAGAGGACAGCTTGGGGAATTGCTTATCTCCTTCCACTGTATGGGTCCTGGGGATCGAACTCGGGAAATTGACTTGGCAGCAGGGGCCTTTACCTCCTGAGCCACCTTGCTGGCTCTTCTTACCTTCTTATCAAAACCACTTTCTCCTTCGGATAAGCCGTTTAGGCTTACCAAATCATTCTGACCTTGTAGAAATTAAGAGCTAATGAAGCAGATTAACACACAGTTTGGATTTAAAAAACATGAACAGTGAGAAAAAAATAGTTTTGATGAAAGCATCACAAAAAGCCACCAAAAAATTAAAAACAAACCCAAAACCTTTTTGTATATGGTTCGTTTATTGATTTATTTATTTATTTATTTATTTATTTATTTATTTATTTATTTATTTATTTATTTATTTTTCAAGACAGGGCTTCTCAGTGTAGTTTTGGTGGCTGTCCTGGATCTTGCTCTGTAGACCAGGCTGGCCTCGAACTCACAGAGATCCTCCTGGCACTGCCTCCCAAGTGCTGGGATTAAAGGCGTGCGCCACCACTGACCAGCTAATTTTATTTTAAGTTTATCTTACAAATCCACTTTTTTTTGTTGTTTTTGTTTTTGGGTTTTTTGTTTTGTTTTGTTTTGTTTTGTTTTTCGAGACAGGGTTTCTCTGTGTAGCTTTGCGCCTTTCCTGGAACTCACTTGGTAGCCCAGGCTGGCCTCGAACTCACAGAGATCCGCCTGGCTCTGCCTCCCGAGTGCTGGAATTAAAGGCGTGCACCACCACCGCCCGGCTACAAATCCACTTTTATTATTTACTTTTTATTAGTTTAAATCCATGAAGGGTACAGTGCCACTGTTCCTATGGGCCCAAGTTACACGCTTACTGTTTTTCTGTTCAGGTCGCCTCCAGGAGTCAGTGTTATTTTTTCCTTTTAGACACAGAAACAAATTTCTTGCATTAAAAAAAAGAAGTCAGTTTCATATTGGGCATAAAAGCTATAAAAGCTCCTTGAGGTTTTACACATAAGAGAGTCCCAGTTATTGATGTGTTAAGGATTGCATTGTAAAATGAAACAGTAATTTTAACCTGAGGTCTGTGAAAATTGGCTAAAATACTTTGTGTGTAATGAATGTAATTAACAGAAGTGAAAGAATTGTGGCAGTAGATTCCTGTTGGATTGAGTTCATGAATTTGAAGACTTAATGTTTGTGGTGTTTTTCTAAATGCAAAGAAAATACTCTTATAAACGGTCATTTTTAGCAAATAGGCTAATTGCATTTACTTACTAATTCTGAAGGTTTCAAAGGATGTGCTTATCATATTTCCTGCGCTCTTCTAAACCAGGCACTTTATCTTTTCTCACAGTAGGCTTTCAAATAGCTCAGGCAAACTTTTTGAGAGTAAAATAATTTTAATACATTTAGAATTAGCAACAGTAGTAAAAGAATTATAATGAAAATTTGTTTACTAAAATCCTTAAAAACCCAAGGCATTACACAAATATGCTTTGCTTATAGTACATAGAAATATATTTGTTCCTACAATTCTAATAAGTTTTAAATAATTAAATGCTTATGTGCATTTGAAATATAATCATGTTACTACACATTTAAGTTTTTTTAAAAAAAGTTTAAAGTTTTAGGGATAAGCATTAAAATTACTTTGTGCTATTTCTCTTTAACTACAGACCCTGCTACATGGAAAAACTCAAGACACCTTTCTAAAGGTTTCCTTTATCCATTTGTTTTTAGCCCTTCTTTTCTAGAATGCCTGCATGTGTGCTTATGTACCCTTACAGGCTGTGTGCATCTGTTTTCCTTCCATTTTTATTTGCCTGTCCACATTGACTGCAGGTGTTAGAGGTTCTTGTTAGTGTTTTGGCATTGCATTACCATGCAAGCTTTTTTGGTGGAGAATTTACTTTAATTTTTACAAAGACATAATTGTAAAAATAGTGAAACTTTTATGTGGCCAGTTAAATTAAAAACGCCCTGTGGTGTGTGGTGCTGCCTCTGTGGGTTGTGTCACTTCGATCAATCTGGTCCTTCAGAGGTGCTGCTGGAAGAAGGTACCAAGGCTCAAGTAGGATCTGGTTTTATGTACCTTTATTCCAACAGAACGATAGACCTTTTGCTAAATAAATGTTTATGAGAATATCTTATTTCTATTTCAGGTGACTCTTATGCATTAAAAAGTTTAAATTATTAAGATATTTTAAGCTTCTGAATTTGATGAAAACAGAATAGCTGTGCTTGGGTAAGATGTCAAGAGGAGCAGACTGTAACTAGAAACTAGCAGGATGTCAGGTCCTTACAGTATATACATTGTTTCTATTTTTATTTATTTCCTTCATTTCTGTTCTACAATTCCGTGAGAAAACATCAGCTTGGCCTTGGGAGAAATCACTTTGGTAGTGTGCACTGCAAGCAGCCAGTACCCTATCACTGAGAGCTTAATGTGTAGCCAACAGAAAACCAATTAAAAGACAATGAGTTTTTTCAAATGGGAAAATTAGCTATTTCATTCACATATTGCATGCATGTTTTAAACTTTAATGTTATGTACACATTTGTTATATATAATTTGTTTTTGTATTATTCAATGGAATTCTTAATTTTTTTCCCTATGGTTCTTTAAAAGTTTTTGTTGGTTAAACTGCTTTCATATATAAGATGTTTAAAGAAATTATCAGTTATCATAATCACAAACAAATAGGGAATGAATAATTTATTTGTCATAACTAGATTTCAAATGCTGGTAGGACTTGAAAGCAGCTCTACCTGAAGTTAGTTCTGCCTTTGCAGCCTATGCCGTACTTTAAAAACGTGAATGTGTATTTAGCAGTCTTAAAGTTGAGACACTTGTTAATTTTAGTCAGTAAAAAGCAGTTCACTGTGTTATTGTTTTAATTCCTAACTAGAAAGCTCAATTTCTAGTCTCTAAGAAATGAGTTTTTCTTTCTCTAGGAGTTGAAGCAGAAGAATGGGGTAAATTTCTTCACACCAAAAACAAGGTAATCATTCAAGAATATAAAGAAATAACATAGAAAATAACATTATGTAAGGATAGTAGGGAATATAGTTTCTTACTGGCATTGTTTTTCTTGTTTGCTGTAAAATAAAACTTGTCTCAGTAACATTTCTAGCCTCAGTGGTTTAACATGACTTGATCCATTCTGATTTGGAGATTTTTAAGTGTTGTGAGATCAGGCAACTTTGAAACAAATCTTAGAAAAATGTATGTATAGATGGAAAATTGTGAACTAATCTTCTGTAGTAAATCCATATATATTCTTTAAATGTGGCCTCCACTCCTTAAGAATTCTGATCTTACTTAGAATATGGTTCTTTTTGTTTCAACAATTTTTAGCTTTACACAGATTTTGATGAAATTCGACAAGAAATTGAAAATGAAACTGAAAGAATTTCAGGAAATAATAAGGTAGGCACTGTTTAAAACCTAGAAGACTTAAACAAAAGTAAATATATTGCTGAACATTTTCTGTATATAATAATATATGAGCACATTGCAAAGTCATAATGTTCCCTCTCTCCAGTACTGATGGTCATGCTAGGTAAGCGCTCTACCACTGAGCTATTATCTTAAAGACAGTGTCTGACTAAATTACCCAGGCTAGTCTTGAGCTTGGAATCTACCTGTTTCACTTCCTGAGTAGCTGGGAATTACAATCCTGTATGTTGCCAGGCTTGGTTTATAAATTCATAATCTTAATCTTTTTTTAAAAAATGGAGTACTCCACAAATATAAAAACTATAAAAACTTAGCTAAATAATTGTCTTTTGGTGTAAGTTGTAGTTTATTTCTGAATTCCAAGGATTGGGGAGGTAGAGGCAGAAGGATGTGAGTTCAGGGAAATAGTTTTATAAACACCATGAGCTAGGGACATAGCTCAGTGATAGATGGTTTGTTTGGTGGGAGTCCTGGGTTAGATCTCCAGCAGCACACACTGTTGTAGTTTCTCTTCTATTGCTGTGATGAATACCCCAGCAAAGGCAACTGAAGGGACACGGTTTATTTAGCTCAGTTCCCAGTTACAGTCCATCATGACAGGGAAGTCACACAGCAAACGCTTGCTTTTTGAAGCAGCTGGTCACATGATGTTCAGAGTCAGAAGAGATCATTAAGTGCATGAATACATACTAATTTTTAATTGTCTTTTTCCACTTATATAGCTGAGGTACCACTCACAGTTCAGATGAGTCTTTCCAATTCAAGAGTGATAAAGACAATCTCCTACAGGCATGCCCTTTTCCCAGGTGATTCTAGTTTCTGCCAAGTTGACAGTTAACACAGATTATCAGACACAAACCTACGTGTGCACATGTGTGCATACACATACACACCTAAAAACTTTTATACATATAAAATATTTCACTTATATTTTGTGGTCTTAATTACATAGTACTTGATTATAGTAAAATATTTACTCTCTAAGAATGTGAGAATTTAAATCAAGTAGTCTAAGATACTTTTAATGTCAAAATCAAAATCAGTCTCATTTAAATCCTTTTTGTGCCCTTTTTTTAATTACTTTTGTTTATATTGCTATTCTATGTTATCTGGAGGAATTTTAAACTTCACAAGTGATCCTGAGCCAGCAGTAATGTTCAGTATATATTTGTTGCCAGGTCCTGTGATACAGATATTATTTCCTGACAGAAAGGCATTTTTGCAGCGGTTTTGTTTTTTGTTTTTTTTTTTGTTGTTGTTGTTGTTGTTGTTGGGGTTGTTTTTGGATTTTTTTTTGGGGGGGTTGGTTTTTTTTCAAGACAAGGTTTCTCTGTGTAGTTTTGGTGCCTGTCTTGAATCTCTCTCTGTAGACCAGACTGGCCTGGAACTCACAGAGATCCACCTGGCTCTACCTCCCGAGTGCTGGGATTAAAGGCGTGTGCTATCACCACCCGGCTTTTGCAGCTGTTTTATGTGTCTATAGAAAATATTTGCCTCTTTGAGTAACAGTTTTGCTCACTGTCAAACTCTAGGCTGGTACCTTGGAGTTAGTACTGTTGCCACATTTCTTAAATTCCCTACACCAGGTTGAACCTGGATTACGACAGGAATATAACAAGAGAGGACTAGATTATGTCAGGGGTAGCTTTTTGTCTCAGAGGTCTGAAAATTGAGGTACATTGCCTGAGCATACTCTCACTCTGTGTGTACACTTTTGCCACTTGCTATTCAAATATCTGGGGCCAAATTCTTACCTGTTACTCTCTCAGCTCAGGAACATCATCATTTTGGGTAAATGAAAAATGCATTGTTCTTTTACTAAGTACGTAATTTGTTAAGCCCTTTTTTAAAATGGCATATGCATATGGAAAAGAAAGTAAAATCATATAGGGAGAAGAAATTTTATATATTAATGGTATGTGGTTGAATAGGGTGATAATCCTTGTTTACATGATCGGCTGCCTTCTCATTTATGTATTTTGTTAAGCTTCTATTACTGAAAAATTCTAGGAACCATAATTTAATAAGTATTTTAAAGCATCTAAAGTCTATGTAATTGAATGTAGTTTACTCTAGCATTTCATTCTTGAAATTCAGTGTTGATTGTAATATATTTGGAACTTGTTTTTAGGGAGTAAGCCCTGAACCAATCCATCTTAAGGTTTTCTCACCCAATGTTGTCAATCTGACACTTGTGGATTTACCAGGAATGACCAAGGTAAGGAATATCTATTGCTCACATTTCCATTTAAAGAGATGTGTTTTGTTTTCTTTTTAACATTAATTTAATATGAAAATAATGAGTTGATTTTGCAGCTACTGTTATTATCAGAACATTTTATATAGTTGAACCCTCCTTTCTCCTTAAAATGCTTTATTTACCTTGGCTCCCAGGGTATCATAGTCTAAAATTTCATCTATAATCTCACTGGCCATTTCTTTTTTTTTCTTTTTTTTTTTTTTGGATCTCTTGACCTCTTTAGGTACACAAAACGCAGTCTGATTAGATTGATAGTATTATCAGATCTTACAGCTTTAAGTGCATGAGTTTGAGTATGTTGACATTCAGGTTATTTCCAGATACCTGTCCAGCTATCCACTTAGCATATAAATTTAAATGTTTTAATTAACATTACAGCTTTGCTATGTCTAATACCAAATTCCTGATCTGTCCTTTAACTATATTTGATCCTTCTATAATCTTCCCTATCTTAATAATTAACGATTACACTGTACTGATTGATCAGCCAAAACCATACAGTAATCTTTTTGATATTTCTTTACTTTCTATCTCCCCTCCTTTCAGTGAATCTCTGGGCTTTCCTTATTTTTATAATATATCCAGAATTCTATCACCTCTTTGCATATCCATGGCAAAGGTAGCAATTGTTGTTTCACTTGGATTAGTATAAATTACAGGATATATAATAGGTCTCACTTGTTTATTTTTATGTGCATTGGTGTTTTGACTGTATGTATATCTGTGTGAGGGTGTCAGATCCCCTGGAGCTGGAGTTACAGATAGTTGTGAGCTCCCATGTGGGTGCTGGGAATTGCACCTGGTTCCTTGGAAGAGCAGACAGACTCTTAACCACTGAGCCATCTGTCCAGCCCCGTTTTTTTACTTTTAAGTAATCACAGTGTTCTATTAAAGTGAAAACTAGATTGTATCATTTCTTGGCTTGAAATCTCTTCAGTAACTTCCTAGTTCTCTCTACTGAGAGCAGTGATAGTTATAAGCTTAAGTTCTTGGAAATATCTATTTCTGTATTATTCTTTCACTTTGTTAGTCTGTTTTTTTTTTTTTTTTTTTTTATTTCTCCATCTCAGGGTGGCCTTTAACTGTCTATGTAACTGAGGATGACCTTGAACTCCTTATCCTCCTAGTCTCCCAGATCCTGGGATTACAGGCCACTGTACTTGGTTTATTATGTATTATTCTTCTCTAGTTTCTTTTGTTCTGGGCTTCTGCTCTTATTGCTCACTCAGTATGGAATGTTCTTTCCCCACATATCTATATGTACTTCTTTTTGCCTTTAATTTCTGCTTGGTCACGTGACCTAAATTTCATTATCTAATTGAGGTAGACCCTGTTTATTCTGTTTTAAAACATCATGAAAAGCAAGAATTTAAAAGCATCATCACCCCAGCCCATTCTGCTCTGTGTTCTTGATAGCCCTGCCTGCTGCCACTTGGATGACACACTTGTATCTGTTTATTGTTTGCCTCTTGTTACTAAGACAGATGCTCTAGGATGGCAGGAACTTGAATCTCTTGATTTTATTCCTAGACTTAACTCACCATGTAGAAGAGTGCTAGATGCATTCACCAAACATTGAATGAATGAATGAATTCATCTGCCAAATAATGAATGAATGGTCATCTGTATGCAGTTGATACTCCGCAGTCCTTGACATGATTTATGCAATAGTGAATTTTTGATATTTGGTAGAGTTACATTTTGAGGCTTTGCACATTACCAGATTCACAGATACCTTTGTAGCACATTATTAATTTACTTTAGCTATTTGAAAATACAGAAACACTTGTATTCTGTAAACTAAATCTGTGGTGAAAGCTGAGTTGGTTTTGATTATTGGTCATCTTTGGTTTAGGTACCTGTAGGTGATCAGCCAAAGGATATTGAGCTTCAAATCAGAGAACTCATCCTTCGGTTCATCAGTAATCCCAACTCCATTATCCTCGCAGTCACTGCTGCCAATACAGATATGGCGACATCAGAGGCACTCAAGATTTCCAGAGAGGTGGATCCAGATGGTAAGGACCGATGTTCTTTTTAATGAAGGTTTGACTTTCCATGGTAAATCTGTCCTCAAGAAAAGAATATTATTGAAAGGAATATCTCCAGTTAATACAGAGTTTGAAATGCTTTCCTACTTTTCTCATAATTTTAAACAGCAATTAGGATGGAAAACAGTTACTTGATTGCTGTAAAGGGTAGGCAAAAATACTTTCCTTAAGGTCTATATTTGCAGTAGCTACCCAATAATTTTAACATCAAATTACTTTGTAAAATGTTTCTTATTTGTGTAAATGAAATTTCAGTGTTTGAATAATCAACATTTAAGAATAAATAACTCATAATCGTATAGATCATTATGAAACAGGAAATAATTACAGAATCTACTTTCTGCAGATAAAAAGCATGTAGACAGTCTAGAGGGGAGTCTTTGAAGGTATCTCTTTTATAACGCATTCTTTACCCAGATTGTGACTCTGTGATACTTAGGCTATCAGAGGCTTCTCTCAGTCTGTATCCAATGCTAGCTTTGTAATGAGTAGAGATAATTGACCAATAAGGAAACAATTTTTTCACCTAGATATTTGAAGACCGACATCTGTATTGCAGCTTTTTTTTTCCTGCTTTGAAAAATAATTTCAATAAAAATTTAACAAGTGTTAATCAAAATTTCCATAATTAGTGGGAAAGGGTCATTTTCACCTACAGTGAGTTTGGGGCTGGCTTGATCTACATGAGACCCTGCCCCTAAATAAATTAATAAATACATAAATAAAATAAGCAATAATAAGATGGGCATATATTTGATCTAGTAATTTTTTTTTTGAGGCAATGTCTCACTATGTAGTCCTGACTGACCTGGAATTTGATGTGTAGATGATCTAAACTGGCAATACATTACAAGGAAATAATTAATCCAATATTAAAATATATATTAGTATCAAAAATTAGTATATATTACTATCAAATACATTTATTAGTATCAAAAATATATAGTATAAAATTTTAGAAGTGGGGCTGGAGAAATGGCTCAGTTGGAAAAGTATTTGCAGTGTAAGAACAAAGACACAAGTTCAAATCCCCAGAAGTCAGCACAACAGAACACCTTAGTTACCTCAGTGCTGGGGCAAAGGGAGGAGGGAAGACCCTGGAGTTCCTGTTTCAGTGAGAGACCCTGTCTCGAATAATAGGATGGAAAGCAATTGAGGAAGACGGCTCATGCTGGACTCCACTTAAATACACATGCACATGCACATACACACAAAAGCAATTAGGTATAATTTAGAAGCAACTTCTTTTTTTTTTTAAAGTATATATATATTTTAAGATTTATTTCTGTATTATGTATACAATGTTCTGTCTGCATGTATCCCTGCCCAGCAGAAGAGGGCCTCAGATCCCGTTATAGATGGTTGTGAGCCACCATGTGGTTGCTGGGAATTGAACTCAGGACCTCTGGAAGAGCAGTCAGTGCTCTTAACCTCTGAGCCAACTCTCCAGCCCTAGAAGCAACTTCTTAATGGGGATAACACAATGTAAGAAGACTGTAAGTGGTGATTTTGTAGGTTTGGAACAAAAGAAAAAATGTTTATAGCTGAAGAATGCCTATTTAAAGTTGTACCTGCAGAGCAACTGGAATTGTTACATATATTGGTGTAGAGTGCTGCATTTACTGTGGGAAAGGAGAACAACTTTATTTTTCTTTCTTTTGCCTTTGTTTTTTCAAGACAGGGTTTCTTTGTGTAGCTTGGCTGTCCTGGAACTCATTATGTAGACCAGGCTGACCTCTGCCTCCCAAGTGCTGGGATTAAAGGCATGTGCCACCACTGCCTGACTATGAGGAACTACTTTTAATCAGCAATCCCATGTTAAATTTTCATATGAAAACCTCTGGAGCCTGGCATGCTAGCTCACTGTAACACCAGCATCCAGGAGACTATGGTTAGCCCGGGTTGGTGTCCACTCAGAGAGATCCCGTTTCAGAAATCTGGGGCTTAGCAGGTGATGGTTTATCAGGTGATAGTTAGCAGGCGATGGTTAGCAGGTGATGGTTTAGCAGGTAATGGTTAGCAGGTGATGGTTTAGCAGGCAATGGTTTAGCAGGTGATGGTTATCAGGTGATAGTTAGCAGGCGATGGTTAACAGGTGATGGTTTAGCAGGTGATGGTTTAGCAGGCAATGGTTTAGCAGGTGATGATTATCAGGTGATAGTTAGCAGGCGATGGTTTAGCAGGTGATGGTTTAGCAGGTGATGGTTTAGCCCATGAAGGCTCTTGCTGCTAGGTCTGATGATCTGAGTTGGAGGCCTCCACTCCCACGTGGTGAAAGAAGAAACAAACTCATGAAAGTTGTCCTCTGACCTCTGTATTTGTGGTTGTACTCACATGCCTCTTCCACTCTTTCCACCCCCCCATGAATAAATGAATTAAAAAACCCTTTGTATACAAACATCTATGTCAAGTTTATTCATGGTTCTCCCAAACTAGAAACAACTCAAATATTTCTCAAATCAAGAATGAACAGCCAGATTAGTACACCCATATAATAAACAGCACTGTTGAACAGTGACCTGCTGATGTCCACTACAGTGTGGACAGCACTCAGATGTGTCATGGTGAGTCAGAGAATTTACAGAAGTAGGACTGAAGGACAGATTTGGTTGTTTAGCAGAAGAGTAATGTGGGGTGGTGGAGCTGTTATGCATTGAGGTGCTGTATACTTGTCAGAAGACTAGAATTAAAATCTGGGAGTATGGCTCACTAATACAGTGATTGCCTAGCATATCCAAAGCCCTAGGTTTCTTCCCCAGCATTGCCAGAGGTTGGGCGGGGGCAAGATTGTACACCAAAAATAGTAAATATTAAACAAAATGAAAAAAGCTTAGAGATGTTGCCCTAAGAACTAATAAGAAATTACTTACGGAGCTGGAGAGTTGACTCAGTGTTTAAGAGTACTTGCTAATCTTGCAGAGGACCAGAGTTTGGTTCCCAGTACCCACATCAGTCAGCTCACAACTGCCTATTACTCTAGCTCCAGAGGATCCAACACTTACAGATCATTGCAAGCACATACATAGAAACCCACATACACATAATTTTAAAAAGTTATTTTTAAAAATTACTCGTGAAAACAAATTTTAAAATTGTATGCCATATTTAAATTTATTTCATATAAAATAACTAGAAGCAAATATTAGAAAAATATTTCCAAAATGATGAAAGAGACAATGTGTTAGGTAGAATTATAAGTGAAGAGTTTCCTTTATTGAATGTAATGCTTTTTTTTTTTTTTAATGAATCTCTCTTCCCCCTCCTTTTTATATTTACCAGGGCGCAGAACTCTAGCTGTAATCACCAAACTTGATCTCATGGATGCGGGTACTGATGCCATGGATGTATTGATGGGAAGGGTTATTCCAGTCAAGCTTGGAATAATTGGAGTAGTTAACAGGTTAGCAATTAAAATGGAGTAAGGATGCTGAAGAGTTGGTTCAGTGGTTAAGAACACTTGTTAGTTATTCTTACAGAGGAACCAAGTTCAATTCCCAACACCCACATTGAGTGACTCAACCACTTGTAATTAGAGTCCAAGGGATCCAACACCCTCTTCTATCCTCTGAGGATACCACCAGCATACATGTGCATATATAAACATGTATGCACACATTTTCACATAAATAAAAAGAAATGTTTTAAAAAATGGGATAAGAGTCACAGCATTCTCATTTCAAAGCAAGTCTGAATTTTTGAAAATGAATCTGAAATATGTTGCTGCCCTGTGTTCCCTCTTGTTCTGATGCTGGTATTGCTGCAGGGTCACTACATTGTAAAGAGACAAAAGCCTCTGAGTATTTTGGAGTTGTGGTGGTGGTGATTTTGTTTTTTAAGTATTTATTAGCATGTACGTGGAGGTCAGAGGACAGCTTGGCAGGAACCAGCTCTCCCCTTCCCCCATTTGGGTTTTGGTGTTAAAACTTGGGTGTCAGGTTTAGCAGCAGGCGCTCTTACTCAGAGTCGCGTCAGTGGCCCTTTGAAAAAAATGTCCTTCCTCTTTTTTCTCATGGAAAACGTTTCTAAGATAATCAGTGCCACAAAATGAAAGATGATTTAATAATTACAAATTCTTTCCTACTACTTATGTATGAGAGTGGTATTGGTAAAGAGAAAAAGTATTATCTAATTTGTACCCACTCAAGAAAATTTAAAGGTGGTTGGTTTTTAATGATTGTTTTAATACCATATCATTAGTAATGCTGTGTAATTGCCAGGATGTGACTTGGAAACTTTAAAGATATATCCAAAAAGTTGCTGATATTAAAAATTATAGAAAAGAAACCAATTACTGTTGAGTGCCCATGTTTTATACATTGTACAGTGAGCGGTTTGCGATGGCATCCTTGAGTTCTCACAGAGTAGTGCCGCTAGCGGGAGGCAGTGCTGTGCTCAGGTGACGTCTCTCTTAGGTCTCAGTTTCTGTACAGTAAGGAAACCAGTTATCGGGAGACCGAGTGCTAACTCTAGTTTCTACATAGTCTGGATATAATAAGGTTTAAGTCACTTGTAATATGCCTCAGGTCATTTAAAAATGAAAATAGTTTATAAAGTGATATCTCAGGTCCATTCCAATTGTCTCTGTATACATTCCTTTCTCACCTAAGGACAATGTCCAGCTAGTCTCTTTTCAGGCAAGCATATGCTATATATACTACTGAATCCTGTATTTGTAGATGATTACACTTCAAGTTAACTTCTTTATTCTTGGTAGAATTTAGTCACCTGCCGATCAGTAAAATATAGCTGATTAAGATATGCTTACATTTCTATATCGGTCTACAACTTACTTAAGGATCCTGCTTTTGTGTATAGGTTAATAGTAACCACGAAGCTGATACTGTTCAGCTTAAGGCAAACAGTTCTAATCTTGGCTGTCTGCCTTCCTTGATGAGTTCATTGACTGAGATCAGTGCCCTGAGGTGTAACGATGATGCCTGTTGTAAAGAATCACTCGAGGTCTAAGTAAACAGCCCATGTTAGAAAGTCAGGAAACACTATCTGGTGCTAACACTCATCCAGAGCAGAGAGAGGACAGTAGTGGCTTCAGTTGAACAAGTTTGTTATTTTTCCACCATAGGAGCCAGCTAGATATTAACAATAAGAAGAGTGTAACTGATTCAATCCGTGATGAATATGCTTTTCTTCAAAAGAAATACCCGTCTCTGGCCAACAGAAATGGAACGAAGTATCTTGCTAGGACCCTGAATAGGTAACATTTTCACCTTTTGAAGATGAAATGTTTTCATTTTGCCAACAGGTGTCTTAGAATGTTCCTGTTTAATTTCATATATATTTTCATACTGTTCCTTACTTCACCTCTGAGTTCTTGTAAAGCAAATGTCTCTATTTTTATTGGGATGTTTGGTATTAAATCATGTTGTCTGGAATGAGTATTCAAATAATTTTCTTAATTAGGAAGTGTTCTGGGTTTTTTTGGTATTTTTTTTTGTTTTTTTGTTTTTTTAATTTTCAGTTCAAACTCATTTCCCAATTTACTATTAATGGTTAAATACTCAAGATTTACTCAAACATTTTCAATAGTGTTTATAGTCAAGTAGCAATAGCAACAAATCTTTGGGAAGTCCATCAAAGGGAGTTTATACTTTGTTTTGAGGCCCAGATCCTCTGGAGTGAAGATTCTCAGTTCATTTAAAGTTGATCTGGATGGGGTCTTCCTTTATCCTTACCCTCCAGGATGCAAACAGCACTCTCAAAATCATTTAACTGTCCACATGCTCACAAAGCAGCATCAGAGATTTGGGCCTTGGAATCGGATCATAGCCAAGGAGTATGCTCATCCCTTTATGCAATTTATAGCCATCTATGCCTGGCTTTTTGAAGTGTCACCCAATGAATATCAAAATACTGATCTGTTTTATGTGGCCCATGAGAACAGCAGCAAGCATCTGGACAGAGGCAGTGGCCATTGTGGAGTACAGGAAGCTTTGGGGACTGATGCCAAGAGGGCATTAGCAACCACAGTACACTGACTGAGCAGCTGGGGAAATTTTGGCAGTGAATTGGGTTTTGAACTTTACTAAGATATCAGATGACTTCCTGACACTTTAGATTTCATGAATTTAATTAAATTTTTCAGTTATCACATGATATGCTTCTTAATTCAGAATTTCTTTTACTATTCATGATAGAAATAACATGTGTTCATACCTCCTATTCTGAACACCTACTGGTTTATAGGAAGTAAAAAGGCCTTCCTTTTATAAAAGTGACTGGAGAGAAAACCATGTTCTCTTATCCTATACATTGAAGGCAGATGAACTTGGATCTTAGGAAGACAGATTTAGGGCTGGAGAGATGACTCAGACGTTAAGAGCACTGGCTGCTCTTCCAGAGGTCCTGAGTTCAATTCTCAGCAACCACATGGTGGCTCACAACCCCTGTAATGAGATCTGGTGCCCTCTTCTGGCCTGCAGTCATACATGCAAGCAGAACACCTATTACATAAACAATAAAATCTTAAAAAAAGGATTTACTTACTTAAAAAAAAAAGAAGACAGATTTATTATACTATGTTGGGTACCTGTTGTAAAAGATAGGTTATTAAACTAAAATTATAGTAGAATGGACTGAGTGGCTTACTTTAGATTACAGTGACATGAAAATAATGTGCATTGTTTTAGTTTTATTTGTGGCCTAACAACCACTACAGTTGGTGGGCTAGAGGCATATGTCAAAAGTATTGACCAAAAGAGCTACTTTTGTGATTTTTTTGTCTCTGTCTCTTTTTTAGTCTAAGGTTGCTTCATTTCCTGTTCTTGTGGTGAGGGGGGTGTTAAAAATTTGTTTTCTTAAATGAACAGAGAGTGCTTCTGGCAGCAGCAGAATTATAGAGGGTTTTCCCCATATACCGTGTGTGTAGTTCTTAGTAGATTGTGACTAGCTGTCCTATAACTCACTTCTGACACTATTTATGTAGAGACAGCATCACATCTTCTAGGTTAAGGATTTCCCTTCTACTTCAGATGTCAATTGCCAGCAAAGGTTATGGCTTGTGCTTCTTAATAGCTGTAATCCCTGGAATAGGCAATAGGCCTTAATGAACATTTTATTTATGTTTACTCGTGTATAATAGAAGATTACTATAAAGGATACAGGTGAAGCAGTTAGAAGATAGATAAGGTGAGGTATTGGGTATTGAAAACTGAACCAGAGCTTTATACCCTCTCTGAGCATGCCATTCTCGGTTGAGTTTTCATGGCCGCTTCATTATATGGATATGATTGATTACCTCACTGGTCATTAGTGATCAGTTCAGTTGGAATGTTCACTAGTCTTTCCGCAAGCAGACACCAGTCCTCAGAAACTTTCAAGAGGTTTAAAACCTAAAACTAGGAAGTTTTCCCTTTATACACATTTTTTCATTGACTTGTTTGAAGTATCAGAATCCTTAATTTTATGCTAAACCCCCACTTTTCTGATCTTTTAGGTTACTTATGCATCATATCAGAGATTGTTTACCAGAGCTGAAAACAAGGATAAATGTCTTAGCTGCCCAGTATCAGTCTCTTCTGAATAGCTATGGTGAACCCGTGGATGATAAGAGTGCTACTCTACTGCAGCTTATCACCAAATTCGCCACCGAGTACTGTAACACTATTGAAGGAACCGCAAAGTACATTGAAACTTCGGAGCTGTGAGTAAGACATTTTTGTGAAGATTTGGTTGCTTGGATTGAGAGGTCACTTTACCTGTGAAGTGACTTAGATCATCTGACTGTGGTTTATTATTAGTAAAACAGGAATATAAATTTGTAGAAATGATAGGGAGGATTATTGTATCAGATATTTGTAAACTGTATAAACATGGTAAGTTACAGGGTTTTTTTTTTGTTTTTTTTTTTTTTTTTTTTTTTTTTGGTTTTTCGAGACAGGGTTTCTCTGTGTAGCTTTGCGCCTTTCCTGGTACTCACTTTGTATACCAGGCTGGCCTCAAACTCACAGAGATCCACCTGCCTCTGCCTCCCAAGTGCTAGGATTAAAGGCGTGCGCCACCACCGCCCAGCAGGTTTTTTTAAAAAGCAACTTTTTCTTTTCTTTCTTTGTTTTTTTTGAAGAGATACCACACTGTGTTACCCAGGCTGGCCTCAGGCTGGCCTCAAACTCATGATCCTCCTGCCTCAGCCTCCAACATAGCTAGAGCTATATGACCATTCCATGATATCAGGCTTTGAACTTTTTTTTTTCAATTTTTAAAATTAAATGTGTGTGCACACACTCTCGCGCGCTCTCTCTCTCTCTCTCTCGCTCTCGCTCTCGCTCTCTCGCTCTCGCTCTCTCGCTCTTTCTGTCTCTCTCACACACACACACACACACACACGAGACAGAGAGAGAGAGAGAGAGAGAGAGAGAGAGAGAGAGAGACAACAGACATGTGAAGGTCAAAAGACAAACTATCAAAAATTGGTTCTCTCCTGCCGCCTGTGGGATTGAGGGATTGAGCTTGGGTTGTCAGGCTATTGTTCAAGCATCACTACTCACTATTGTGTTAGCTTTGCCTAGGGAGGCACAGATGAGCTTCTAATCACTCAAGATGCACGTCAGTGACTGACCACCACAGTTCAACTTGATGAGACTAATGAGTATATCAGCACATGGAAAGAGTTAGTTAGAGAAGTGTGGGTAACCTCAAAATAATTGCATCCATAGCATGTTCTACCCTATGCTGGTTGGCAACCTCGTGGATTCTGTATCATATGTCCCACTTTCAATCACCTTTTCACTTCCCTTTTCTAGTCTCACACCTCCCAAGATGACTTGCAGCTAGGGGAAGGAATAATTGCTGGAATCCCTGGTGAGACTCTCCTGAGTATCTATAGCAGTGGTTCTCAACCTGTGGGTTAAGACCCCTTTGGGGGTTGAACAACCCTTTCACAGGGGCCACCTAAGACCATCAGAAAATACAGATATTTATATTACAGTTATGAAGTGTCAATGAAAATAGTTTTATGGTTGGGGGTCACTACACGAGTCATTAGGAAGGTTGAGAACCACTGCTCTATAGGGAGTAACAATAGCTTCACTGATGCTGCCGTAGACCTGGCTACCAGTTATTGTTCTGCTCTAGTTTCCAAGTGTATCAGGGCACAGTCCAAGATAGATCTTGTTACCATACCTGCTGAGCCATCTCACCAGCCTTTAACTTTTAAGACTGTCTTTTGAAATGGCCCTGGAGAGACGGATCAGCAGTTAAGAGCACTGGCTGCTCTTCCAGAGGACCCAAGTTCAATTCCCAGCACCCACATGGCAGCTCACAACTGTCTGTAAGTAACTACAGTTCCAGGGGATCTGACACCCTCACACGAACATGAATGCAGACAAAACACCAGTGCATGTAAAATAAAATTAAATTGAAAACTTGTAAAACTGTATTAGTGACTTTTCCATTGCTGTGATAAAACACTCTGACCAAGGCAGCTTATTTAGGAAGTCGTTTTATTTGGCCTTATCGTTCCAGAATTAAGAGTTATGGTTCCATGATTAAGAGTCTGTCACTGTCACAGTGGGGAAATTTGGCAGCAAGCAGGCACTGTGACTAGAGCAGCAAGCTGAGAGTGAACTAGGAATGGAGTTTAGCTTTGAAACTCAAAGCGTGTCCCAGTGCCATACTTCATCCTGCAAGGTCAAACCTAAACTTACCCAAACAGTGCCACCAAGTGGAGACCAAGGAACCGGACATCTGAGCCTATGCAGAACTGGAACATTTTTATCCAAACCACTGGAAGAATATTTATGCTTAAAATAAATTGAGGTAAGGGTTGTTTAGGCAGGTGCTCTGTTACTGAGCTACATACCCAGCCCAGTTGTTTCTTTCATACACATTTAAAAGTTTTGAGTTTAGGGCTAAGGAGGACACTGAGACAGATTATCCTTTTTTATGAGGTTTATTAGAAGAGATTTTAACATCATAGATAGGGCAGACCATTGCATGGGAAGTGGGCTCTGAGGGGAGATCATATGGTAGAGTGGGGTCTTTGTACAGGTTTTAGAGGAAGGAGGGTGGAAAGGAGATTGAATTTCTTCTTTTGTCCTACAGTTGACCACTGTTAGGTGTAACCAGTGAGGGCGCAGTTTGATAAGCATCTCTCTTGACTGGCCATAACTGGGAATTGATAAGGCAGGCATGTTGGTTAGTTTTGTATCTACCTGACACGAGCTAGAGACATCTGGGAAAAGGAACTCTTCAATTGAGAAGATGCATCCATGGGATTGGCCTATAGGCAAGTTTGTCAGGCATTTTCTTGATGGATTGATGTGGGAAGGCCTAGCCCATTGTGGATTGTGGTCCTTAATTATATGAGAACACAGCTAAGCAAACCAGAAAGCAGCATTCCTCTATGCCCTTTGCCTCCAGGTTCCTGCTTTTAGTTCCTACCCTGACTTCCCTTCATAAAGACTTTAAGATATAAGGCAAAATAAACCCTTCCCTCCCCAAGTTGCTTTTGGTCATGGTGTTTTATTACAGCAATAGAGACCTAAGACAGAAGGGAAAGCAAACTTTAGAAAAAGAAATCACTTTAGTTCTAGAAACCAAGTAGGTTTCTACATTTATCATTGTTGATCCAAAATGGAAGAGCTTTACATGATGGTCTGGACATGGCCAGTACACATAGATAATTGGTAGCAAAACATGAAAACAAAATTACCTTAATTTCCCTACCCAGAGACCATTCCTGCTGTTTTACTCTGACCTACACATTTCTCTACATATCTCTGTCTGTAAGACAGATGAATGCCTGTATTTTATCAGGTGCTATCCATGCTACCTTAGCACCATTTCTTCAAATCAATGTGTCACAAACAACTGCTAGCAGAATGTAAAAATACCTGACTCTAAACATTCTCCCTCCTTCCCTCCCTCTCTCCTGCCCCATTCATATACTCATTATAAAAGAAAAAAACACTTGATTTAAGGATAATTCTAGGCACACAGGAGATTGCCAATAAATGTACAAAGAGGCCTCATGCATCCTTCTCTCTCTCTCCCCCAGTGTACACAACAGAATGAGAAAATGCATCATCCAAGTGGTATTGTTTTTATAGGTATGAGAGATGCAAGGGTGAGGAAGATCACAGGGGCTTATGCTAGTGTACTAGAAGGACTCTAAGGCCAAACTGTGATGGGATTGGTTCTCTGCAAGGAGGCCCTGAGTAGTTGAGTTCATAAGCGAGGCTGTGAAGGTAAAGCCCAAGTTGCAGTAGAGCCTCTGAATGTTTGAGGTGCTGAGACCATTTGGCCATCTGACAAGCTGCAGGCCCAAGAAAGTCTTTGTATACTGTGGGGTCACCCAAGCCCTTTGGAATCCAGATGATTCCATCATGAGCCCAGATGCTGGATATGGAGCCACAGGATTTGATATTTAACCCTGCTAGGTTTCAGTCCTGCTTTGATCTCATCTTTCCCTGCTGTTGCTATCCCTCCCTGTATAAGTAGGCAGACTAAGAATGATGTTTACATATCTAAATATAATTTTTTTTAATGAAAAATTCAGTGTTTCATGTCATTTGGAAATTATATAAAATTTAAATGTCAGGCTATGTGTTTTATTGCAACATAACTATACTCAAGTAAATTTTTACAGATTGTCTGTTTTTGTACTTACTGGAAGATTTGGGTAGTTACAATAAATACTGAAAGGCATGCATATTTATTATCTAGCCTTTTAAGGGAAAAATTGTCTCACTTCTAGATTTTGTGAGTCAGCAGAAACAAATATGGTATTATTTCTTAGAAGCTGATAAAATAGCTGAAGAAAAGTAGGGTATTGATAAGCTATTAATTTTTTTTGTTGCCTGAAGCCTTATATCAAATAGTTATTATATACTAAATAGTATGAAAACATACTATATCCATACTCCTGAAATTACTTAAAATTTAATAATAGAGAAACTGCCTCAAGAGATTTAGTGTTGAAAACAAGACAAAGGCATTTAAAAAAGGAATAAGAAAGGAAGAAGTCAAACTCTCTATTTGTAGATGACAAGATTCTTTTACTTAAAAGACCCCATTGTCTACTAAAAAACTAATAACCTATTAAACACAATATGCACAACATAAAATCAATATAAAAAAATCCTTCATATATCTTAACAATGTACTCTCAGAGAAAGAAATTAGGAAAAATTCTCCACTCAGATAACTCAAAAAAAATTAAGTATTTAAGAAAATATGTAGCCAAAGAGAAAGACCTCTACAAGGAGAACTTAAAGACTCTGAAAGGGGAAACCACAGAAGATACTAAGTGATAGAAAGAACTTACATGCCCCTGAATTGACAAAATTATTTTGAAAATGGCCATGAAACCAAAATTAATTTACAGACTTAATGAAATACCTATCAAAGTTCCAATGTCGTATTTCATGGGTTTAGAAAATACTATATAAGCATTTGTATGAACCACAAAAGCCCACATGCCAACCTCAAATTATACTGTAGAGCTATGGTGATAAAAGACAGTCTGGTACTGGTATAAAAAACAGACGGATGCACCGATGGAATAGAATAGAGGACCCAGAATTAAAATGAGAAAGCTATGCCTATTTAATTTTTGACAATGGCAAAAACATTCATTTGATAAAAGGTATCCTGTTCAACAAGTAGTACTGGTAGAGCTGGATGTCCACATGCAGAATTAATTTGGATTCTTTCACCTTATAAAATAAATTCAAATGGACCAAAGACCACTGGAGCTTCTAGGGAAAACAGGGAGTATGCTTCAAGACTTTGCGGTAGGCAAGAACTTTGTAAATTAAGCAAAACACAGAAACTAGTCTCAAGTATCAACATATGGGGACAACATGAGAATAAACATTTCTGCACAGCAAAAGAAACTTAGCAGAGCAAACAGCCCATAGAGTAGGGAAAAAAGTCTTTACTAGCTACACTTCAGACAAGAGACTAATACCTAGAATTTAAAACCAATTGCAGAAATCAAACACCGAGGAAATAAAAATCCTAAGAGGAAATAAAAATCCTAATCAACAAGTGGGCAAATAAATGGGATAATTTTAACAAAATCACATAGATGGGCAATAATTGTTTTAAAAATTGTTCAGTATTTTGCAGTGTGACCTCACCCTAGTCAGTGGCCTTCATCAACAAATTCAACAAAATGTTAGAGAGAGAGAGCAATCCTTATTCACTACTGGTAGGGGTGTGAATTAATATATCTCTTGTGAAAGTGAGTTTGGATATTTTTCAAAAAATTAAAAATAGACCTACCATATAACCCCGCTATCTCAGTGCAGGGCGTATGCCCAGAGTACGCCACGACCTGCCACAAGGATAGCTGCACCTTAGGTTTGTTGTTGCTGTGTCACTATAGCAAAGAGTGGAGTCACCCACTTACCCATCAACAAATGAGTGTATAATGAAAACTTGGTGCACATGTAAATGGAATACTACTCAGCGCTAAAGAAAAAAAGCCACAAAATTTGAAAGAAAATTAACGGACAGAATGGACTTAAGAGAGAAGCCCTTATTCACTGTTGGTGGGGTATAAATTAATACAGCTATTGGATTTATGATAAAGTTTTCTCAGAAAATGAAACAACCTTAAAGCTTAAAGATATAACTTGTAGTTTCTTTTCTTTATAGCAATGCGTAATCATATAATTCATTGCTTTTCAGATGCGGTGGTGCTAGGATTTGTTATATTTTCCATGAGACTTTTGGGCGAACCTTAGAATCTGTTGACCCGCTAGGTGGCCTTAACACTATTGACATTTTGACTGCCATTAGAAATGCTACTGTGAGTATGCTTAGCCAAAAAGAAAGGGTAAAACTTGATTTGTATGCATATTTTAAGTTGATGTACGGTTTATTTTGCTCTTCAGAAAAAAAAGGAACAAAAATGGGATTATTTTTTACTCTTTGAAAGACCTTATTATGCATACCTACAGTAAGAGAGTTAAGTTCTGTCTTTTCAGGGTCCCCGTCCTGCTTTATTTGTGCCTGAGGTTTCATTTGAGTTACTGGTCAAACGGCAAATCAAGCGTCTAGAAGAGCCCAGTCTCCGGTGCGTGGAACTGGTCCATGAGGAAATGCAGAGGATCATTCAGCATTGTAGTAATTACAGTACACAGGTACCTGTGAGATGGAATAGAGCCCATCAGATCAGTCCTGGTTTTCAGAGTGGGAGGAAATGGGCTAAAAGTAAACTTGTTAGTTCCCTTACCTAGGAATGATTTTTAAATGGTGTTCGTAAATGTAACTTCCAAATCTAATTCAGTACTTTAGTGATTATTTAATTTTCAATTAAACAAACTAACATTTTTGTCTCTCTATTATATATAGGAATTGTTACGGTTCCCTAAACTTCATGATGCCATAGTTGAAGTAGTGACTTGTCTTCTTCGTAAAAGGTTGCCTGTTACAAATGAAATGGTGAGCTACTGCCTTGTTTGAATCACCATTAGCAAAGGTTTAAAGTTTCATTTGTTTTTCCTCCAGTATAACAACATTATGATTACTTCAAGCAGGTTTCCTAGTGTACTGTGCGAATCATAAGTATTTAAGTCTTATTTCCAAAGAAAGTTTTTAGTAATTCTAGTGCACAGTATTTTTTGAGATTTTAATCATTACTAGCCTGAAATTCCAAGTTTCATGAGGACAGAATATTGTTGAAGGTCTCGGGTAGCTGCTTCTGTTCTGTGCTGCCATTGATCATTGTGGGAAATTAGTCTGTCTCTGGACTCAGTAAGCCAGACCTTTACAGCAAGCTCACTTTTGTTCTGAAGCACAAGGGACAACCCACATTCTGCTTGTTCTGTGACCTGATGGTAGGAGTTAGTAGTTACTATAGTGAGATGTACCTGTCCACCCCATCCCCATAAAAAAGCTAAAATTGCTAGAAATGTAAGCTTCACCATTTGAAATTACTCTTATGCCCCTAATTGGCTAGCAGTTTTTTGTTTTCCTTCTGACCACTAAAAATGCAATCGAGTCTTCGCTCAGATTACTGAGCCTCACTTGAAGCTTATAAATAGTATTCTTGGAACTGTTGGTGAGTGGCTGCTGAGTGGTTGCTTACTTAGCAGGGATTACTGTCAGTCAGGTGCCTAAACCTGATGTCGTACTCTGCCCACCAGCGTCCTAGAACTACTGGAATTTCACGTCACAAGCTCTGCACCATTGCAGATTTCAATTCTGGAAATTGAAACAGTACAGGGCAGTCATAAGAGCCTCAGTTCCTTTTGTACTAGCTGCAGAAGAAATCTTCCGGTTTTCTCCTCAGCATATTTGTGTCTGTATCTTGTGATTGAACTAGGAGCATTATAACCTCGGCCAGCAAACAACTACTGGGTTAACAAGTAGCTCGCCTTGTGCAGTAGTTCATCTGGTACTTGATACGTAATGTTTTAATAATTTTTCTTTTGTTCATAATTGGCAGTAGGGGAGTCAGTTTCGGAGAAAAGCTGCAACCAGAAACATTTAGACTAGAAGATAAAAACGCTCTAAAGGTGGCCATGGTCCTGTATACAATCCCTTACCCTCACCAGTATGTCTGTAAGCAGCTCTGCTGAAACTCAGTGCATCATTAAAGACAAGTGAAAGGAAAGGGACTGCGAGGTGGGAGAAAGATAAGCAGGAGGCGGAGGGGACAAGAAGAGTAATGGTGAATGTGATTAAAGTACATTATAAACATGTATGAAAACATCACAAGTAAAACCAGTTATGGGTAACTAATACGTATTACTTTTTAAAGATTAAAAAATGATGTAAGCTTATTCTCCGTAAGCTTTAGGAATTCAGTAGAAGAATGAAAACATTAATTTTCACTTTTCCTTTTGATTGCTGTCTCATTAGACTTGTAGCCCTTTTGATTTTAACTGTGTGCTTCATGGTTCAGGCTATGTTATTACTAACTACCTCAGGCCTACATATATTCATTATTGGAGTAAAATAGCATCTTTCACTTATCCCTAATTATGAACTGTTTCTTGTTAAAAGTTGGAACTTAAAATTGCATCAGGTAAATAACTTTTCCCAGTAATGGGAAATGACGTTGAAGCTCTCTTAATGTCATTTTTCCTTTCTAGAAGTGCAATTTTAAATCTGAAGGTAAATAATTTAGAGTTAATTATCATTGGGCATAGAGTATTATTTGGAGTATAGTCATCAAGTATTTGAAAATGTTTCTTATACTTTTTCAGTATTGTCTGTATAATACGTTTTTTATATTTAGACTTCTCAAAGTTAGTTTAAACTGGCATAGTTTTGTACATTAGCCTTATTTTGTTTTTTATAGGTACATAACTTAGTGGCAATTGAGCTAGCTTATATCAACACAAAACATCCCGACTTTGCTGATGCCTGTGGGCTAATGAACAATAATATAGAGGTGAGTATAGTGATCATTTTTCAGAGGTTGGAAATCAGCTGCAAGTAATTTCATACAAGAGATGTGACATATTACTGCTGGTTGTATGCCCAGGAAATATGTAAAGTCATTACATTGCTTTCTTAATTCTAGCTCTCAGAATCACCAGGGACAATGATTTTTTTCTTTCTAGTTAGGAAACAAAAAGGATTTATTGATTAGTGTTGAAAGATGGTCTTGCTCCTTTTCAGTAACTATAAGTGTGTAAAACCAAGTGAATGTTTATAATTGAGGGGCTTTTGGCCCTGCAAACTATGAAAGAAACATTCTAAGAATTAACTAATTTCATAATTTGGAAAAGTAGTAGATCGTGCACAGTAAAGCAAAGTGTTTTTTAACACCCAGAAAATGTAGGCACATATGGGCTGCACTAGAGAGATAGCTCAGTGGTTGACAGTACTAGCTGTTCTTCCAGAGACCTGAGTTTAATTTCCAGCACTCAAATGGCAGCTCACAACCATCTGTAACTCCAGTTCCAGGGGATCTGACACCTTCTGGCCTCCATAGGCACCAGCATGTGTGGTATAGACATACATGCAGGCAAAACACCCACACATAAAATAAAAAATATTTTTATAGAACTTAAAGGATGATTATAAATATTACACATACATACATATATGTGTGTTTGTGTTTATATATGTATAGTATATATATAAAGGGGACTTATCAGAAGGACTTACAAGCTGTGGTCCAGCTAATCCAACAACGACTGTCTATGAACAGAAAGTCCAAGAATCCAGTAGTTGTTTAGTCCATGAAGCTGCATGTCTTCAGTATATGCAGGAATCACAAAGAAGTAGGCTCTAATGCCAGTGAAGAAATGGACCTGATAGCAAGATGAGAGCAAGAAGGCAAAAAGAGCAAAAGCTCCCTTCTTCCATGTTCTTATACAGGCTTCCAGCAGAAGTTGTAGCCCAGGTTAGAGGTGGGTCTTCTCACCTCAAAAGATCTGGATTAAAGATGTGGCTTCCTGGGTTAGAAGTGGATCTTCCCACTTCAAATGAAGCAAAAATCCCTGACTGGTATGCCCCTCCATTTGGGGGGTTTTAATTCCAGATATAGTCAAGTTGATAACCACCATAACAGGATTTCAGATCAACGCTGGAAATATAATCTCTGCTTCTTATGACTGTGCCAAAGAATTCTGTATATGTTACCATTTAATCTTTAACCCTCTGAAATTAGGTATCATTGACAGAGGAAATGGTGGTTTAGGAAGAATCAAACCACATCTGCTGGAATCTAGCTGGTGGTTGTCTTGGTAGGATTAGAACTGTCATTCTTCAGATTGCTCTGTGTCACTCAAAATGAACGTTTTTTAGTGTGCTTTTTTCTTCTGAAGATTAAAATCCACATAGTTCTATCATTTTATCTATTATTTATCTATCTATCTTTTTATCACTTGATAACCCATGAAAATGGAAATGGTTTACATTTTTGCTATAAAAAATTTTATACTTAAGAAATCATTTTGAAACTTTGTGAACTTACAGGTCTTTGCAAGCTTTGAGGTGTTGATAAAATGTTTTCATTTGAGGGGCAATTTTGACATGATTTTAACTTGTATCAATTTTCCAAATGGCTGTAAGAGACTTACTATCCTTGTCTTTATTTGTCTATATCTACTTGTCTTGGTGCTTGGATATTGCAAGTGCTCAGTACATGACGACTTGAATCTAACATTGTGTCTACAGTTTTGTAAGTTTGATGATATAACAATGAGTAATTGATCAGTCTGATGAAAATTAGATAGGTGGCAGTATTTCCAGGAGTTGGTATTTTTTAACAGGATAACCCTTTTTTTAAAACAGACATTTAAGTTAGGGGTTTTTTGTTTTGTTGTTTTTTGTAGTCTGAATGACCTTTAGGGTTTTACATTTTCTATGCTGTATATACTTCAAATTCTTCATAGTATGCTGAAAGACTATATCCCACATTCATGTTGGGACAGTTTCAGTCAATGTTTCTTAACTTCCTGAAGGATATTTATCTGCTACCCTTCATTTGGGAGTCCCTGGTAAAGGGAGCCGCTGTTGGTGATGCTGTGTTGGATCCCTCAGCAGATGTGTTTGGACAGAAAACAAACAAGCATAGGGAAGCGTTAGGGTTGGGGATTTGTTGGTTTTTTTTTTTTGTTTTGTTTTGTTTTTTTTCGAGACAGGGTTTCTCTGTGTAGCTTTGGCTCTCACTCTGTAGACCAGAGCGGGCCTCGAACTCATAGAGATCCGCCTGCCTCTGCCTCTGCCTCCCAAGTGCTGGGATTAAAAGTGTGCGCCACCACCGCCCGGCTGTTTTTTGTTTTTTTTAATATAATCAATTATGGTATAAGTCCCAAGAGGAATATGATAAATCTGTTTCTCCACACTTTTCAACTAAGATGAACATGTTGTAATAGGCCTATCTCTCAATATTCTGATAATCACAAAAACTCGGTTACATTTTATAGGAACAAAGAAGAAACAGGCTAGCAAGAGAACTGCCTTCAGCTGTATCACGAGACAAGGTAAATAAAGAAAATTGTTTTTATAGAATATCCCCCACACCCAGGGGTCAGTCTCCCAGGTGTGTATTTGTGTGAGAATGTGTTTTCTTCCTCTGTCTCTAATACTTTAAAGGTGTTAGAGTAAGAGTGTAAAAGTTTTAAAAAGCTTTGAATAATTTCAAAAGAAAGATGGCTTTGAAGTGTCAAGGATTCTTTATTAAGATTCAGATTTGCTCAACAGTGATTTTATTGTAAGGGAGACAACTTTGTATGCAGTAGGTGTTACTTCTTGGCAGTAACTTTGAGCAGTTGTTGTACCTCCTATCCTGGGATCCTTGTCAGAAAGGCTCTCAGTAAGTGATCGTCCACCCACAACCACCAAAAGGAGCAGCAGCTTTAGACTTAGGTTTTCTTACTTGTTCAGCTGCAGGAAAACTAACAAGTGGCAGTGCTATAGGAAATAAAGCAGAGTACAGACTCTTATCTCCATGGGTACTTTTGTTTTTATACTTTACTATTTTGTTGTAGGGGGAAAATTTGTCTATAAAATGTTTCCAAATGCATTTTTGGCATCCTTGATTTTTTCCCCCCCTGCATTTTTGCTTTTAGTCCTCTAAAGTTCCAAGTGCTTTGGCACCTGCCTCCCAGGAGCCCTCCCCTGCCGCTTCTGCTGAGGCTGATGGCAAGGTCTGTTCTCATTCCTAATCTAAGCCTGCATGCCAAGTTTGGAGACAGTATGCTGAATAAAATGATATTAATATGGGGTATTGTGTTAGACTATTTTAAATCTGAATTTTTTAATTGTGTAGCAAAGTATATATCCAAGTATTGTTGACTTGCTTTCCTTTGCTTGCTATATAGAAGCTATACATAGAAAAATAATTCTAAAAGGAAATTATCTTCTACTTTTAAATTTTCAAGCTATTGCTATTTAAATCTTGCTTGTTAAATTGCATGTTTTAACATATCTTTTAACAGTTAATTCAGGACAGCAGAAGAGAAACTAAAAATGTGAGTCTCTTGCTTTAGAATGGAAATGTTAGTGCCTTTGGTTCTCACTAAAACACTCTTCAAATTCATCAAAAAATTGTTTGTACAGTAACCTCCATGTCTTGTTGTCTGTGTTATGGTCTTAATGTTCCTTTTATCTAACCCGTGTAAGGTGCCATTAGTCTAGCTTTAACACTGTTTTCTACTTAAAAATAGCCTTTCCTACCTCTGTTACCTTCAAGATTAGCTTCCAGTGTCTTCTTTTGGAAGAAATTAGGATTTTGGAGCTGGAAATGGACTCTGGGACATTTCCTCTGTAAAGGTCTGAGCTCTAGCTGCCTCAGTGCTTTCCTGTTTCCCATCAAGTTCTATGTTAACTCTAAATACAGAATTTCATGTGGACTTTCAAAGCTTAAGCAAATTCAAAACATGGAAACTGGGAGAGTTTAAGTCTTATTAATTCATGGTATTTTTCATAGAAAACACAGGTAGAATATTCAGGCCTATTCCTTTCCCCCTTTTTTCCATTACTTACTTTCTAGGTTTAAGTTTCTCACCCTCTGAGCCTTACAGACATCATCTCTCAGCCATGGTCTTCAGAGAACCATGCCAATCACCACATAAGTTTCATATCATTCATGGTTCACTTTCCTTATGATTTCATTTAATTTATCATAATTCATGTATGTTTAATAAACACTAAAAATGTAATTTACTCAGTAACACCTACATATAAACATCACTTTTATATTTTTGACACCGTGACAGATTTTTCAAATTTGAATAATTGCCCAAACTGCTGTTTTTCTTACAAGTACCATAACAGTCTCCCACTACATTTATACAACTCAGTTCTCCTATGTTTAGATGATCTTAAAGGTCTAAAAACATCTCTTAAACATTGATATATTTTGTTTTTCCCACTGTAGCAAATAGTCACTTTTTTTCTTTTAGAAGTCAAGAGTCAGAACCCCAAAAATAGGGTTGCAGAAACAATTGTGGTGAAGGGGAGCAATGGATTCTCTCACTGGATCCTTTCTCAGGAGTACAGACTATAAGGGAGCTTTTATGTTGCTTATGTTACATTTCACATTCTAGGTAGCTTGTTAATATGATAGTTGGGTCTAAGGATGTAGTCTTCTTTTATTAAAGAGGTCTACTTTTTATTTTGACTTCAGGGATATAAACTAGTTTTAGAAATATGTAGAGACATGAGCTCACAGCTCTGTAAGCTTAGTTCAGTGGTTAGTATTGAAAATTACATTGATGAGGTGGAACCAAATAGCAGTTCTGTTTTCTTGTTTGTGATTTTAGTCTAGTGTTTGAGGAGTGGAGAAAGATGCAACATTTTGAAAAGTCAATAAATGATAAATAAAAAATAAAAATTAGTTAAATGGGACCTGAATTGGCTATTGGCTTGCAGACAGCTTCAAACAGAACCTCTCAAGTTTCTAGTAGTGATATATGCCACCATCATCTGTGACTTCATTATCTATTTGAATAAATTCCAGATAGGTACTACCTGTATGTTCTTGATTACCATCCAAGAAAATGAACTTCATCTGTTGTCAAATATACAGGGTATAGGTTTGGAACGTGTGTTTTCAGGTTGCATCTGCAGGTGGTGGGATTGGAGATGGTGGTCAAGAACCAGCAACAGGCAACTGGCGAGGAATGCTGAAAACTTCAAAAGCTGAAGAATTACTTGCTGAAGAAAAATCAAAACCAATTCCAATTATGCCAGCAAGTCCACAGAAAGGCCATGCTGTCAATTTGCTGGATGTGGTAAGCCATAACAATTTGATTTAAATCTACTGACAAACCAAGTTAGTAGCAGACAGTCTCTAAACAGAAGAAATTAAAGTCTCAAAAAAATTCTTTTTAAATATTAAATGTTGCCATTTCAAAATAGCACAGAAGTAATATTTTTCCCTTATCCTTTTAGCCAGTTCCAGTTGCACGAAAACTGTCTGCCCGTGAACAGCGAGATTGTGAAGTTATTGAAAGACTCATCAAATCATACTTTCTAATTGTCAGAAAGAATATTCAAGACAGGTCAGTATTAATTTATAAATACTGCTGGATGAGTTCATGATCTGTTTTTAAAAATCATACATTAATTAGATTAGCTTTGATTCTAAATCTTAACTGTGGTAGCAAGACTTATTAGTCTATTGACATGGAATGATATTATATATCAGCTGGAAAAAAACAAAAGGATCTAGGAATAGTGATGTATGTCTGCAATCACAGATACTGAATATATATTCAGCCTCAAGGAGAATGATCATAAATATAAGGCCAGCCTGAAATGCCCCTTACCCCCACCCCAAGTCTCAAGACAAAGTAATTAGAAAAGGGTAGCAGTGTGGTTTCCATGCTTTAGTATAGAATTAGTTTAGTATAGTATTTATGAAGCCCTGGATTCAATCCTCCTCAGTGCTCTGAAAAAATTGAGAAATATTCTTGTGAAAAAATTCTGGAAAAATTGAAATAAAATATGGTTGACATAGTTAAAATTTATTCAATATAAAACACACCCTTTGTCAATAATAACTTCCTATCTGCCTCACTTCTAATACACCATATTTATGAATTAGCCTATTGGACGTTTCATGTTAAATGGGAACACAATAGTTACTATGTGTCCTTTTGTCTGGCTTCCTTCACTTGTGGGTGTCCCTCCCTTTTTAAAAAATATTTAAGAATTTCTTGTGTTTTGATCATTTCCACTCTCCATCCCCCAACTCTTCCCAGATCTATCTCCCTCAACCCTTTCTCACCCAAATGTTTGTTTTTCCCTTTCCCAATCAAGGCCAGTTTGTGCTGCCTAATGTTCTCGGATGCATGGCCTTGTACTGGAGTTTGGTTGACTTAACAGAGGCTACACTCTAACCCTCTCCCAGCAGCTGAGAATTTCCAGTAGCTCCTCTGCTGGGGATGGAGCTCTGTACCTTACACCCTAATCATGCTGAATTTTGGTCTGGTTTAGGCTAGCACTAACTAGTCTTGTACATGCTGTCACAACTGCTGAGTTCGTATTTGCAGCTGCCCTGCTGTGTCCAGAAAAGTTTCCTTGTCATCCACCATGCCTTCCACAGTGATCCTTGACCCTTGGGAAGAGATATAGGTGTGCTATTTGGGGCTGAACATTGTGTAATGTCTTATTCTCTGCATCTTGGCCACTTGTGGGTCTCTATGTTAACCACCATCTACAGCAAACAAGATGGGTATAATGATAGGTCATTATGAACTAGTTTAATACTATGTCCATTTAGTATAATAGTGGTAGGTTCTCTTCTAAGGTCTTTGACGTGTCTAGCCGTAAGTTTTTGGCCCAGTAATGGTGCCAGGTATGGGATTTATCTTGTAGAGTGGGCCTTAAATCTAGTCTACTTGACAGTGTGTTTTAAAGCTTGTTCATACTATAGTATGGATCAGCACTTCCTTTTTACAGTTCACTATAATACTGGATTATATGCTATACCAGATTTTGTATGTCTACTCATCACATTCTGGATATTTGACTTTCAGTTTTGGCTGTTAAGAATAATAGTCAAGCCGGGCAGTGGTGGCGTACGCCTTTAATCCCAGCACTCGGGAGGCAGAGCCAGGTGGATCTCTATGAGTTCGAGGCCAGCCTGGGCTACTAAGTGAGCTCCAGGAAAGGCGCAAAGCTACACAGAGAAACCCTGTCTCGAAAAAACCAAAAAAAAAAAGAAGAAGAATAGTCATTGTTGTGTTTATAGATGGGATAAAGATTAAGTGAAATGAATGAAGCTAAAATATCAAGGACTGTGGCTTTGCTTAATGTTACTTGAAGGTATCTCTTTTAATAAGTATATTAAATATTCATTTATTCATAATTACTATTTTACAAAGCCATACTCTTTAAAGTCTAAAGCAGTGGTTGTCAACCTTCCTAATGCTGTGATATTTAATACAGTTCCTCATGTTGTGGTGACCTCCAACCATAAAGTTATTTTCCCTGCTACTTCATAACTGTAATTTTGCTACTGTTATGAATCAGAATGTAAATATCTGATATACAGGGTATCTGATATGTGACCCCTGTGAAAGAGTCATTTGACACCCTCCAC
Organism: Peromyscus aztecus; assembly: GCA_902168405.1. Taxonomy (NCBI): domain Eukaryota; kingdom Metazoa; phylum Chordata; class Mammalia; order Rodentia; family Cricetidae; genus Peromyscus; species Peromyscus aztecus. Next base: position 6,782 of record CABHPQ010168663.1, on the reverse strand, counting down.
CCAGGGGTGGTGACACACTTGTTGAGAACCACTGGTCTAAATTTTTTTAAATAGAATTATTACCAAAATGTCACAATTTTACTTTGCTTTGCAGTGTCCCAAAGGCAGTGATGCATTTTTTGGTTAATCATGTGAAAGATACTCTTCAGAGTGAATTAGTAGGACAGCTGTATAAATCTTCCTTATTAGATGACCTTCTGACTGAATCTGAGGACATGGCACAGCGTAGAAAAGAAGCAGCTGATATGTTAAAGGTAACTATTAAGTTGTTTTCAATTTTTCTCCCTGGAATACACACATACAAAATTTTAAAACTGCATTCTGATCTTGTCCCCTACCCCCACTCATTGGTGCCTGATTAGATTCAAATTTCAAAGAAGATACTGCCTTTCTTTTTTTAAGCATTGAAATGAAGAATTTCTTTACAAAATCAGATTAACACCATAACTGAATTTTTTTGTTTCTTTTAATGCAGGCATTACAAGGAGCCAGTCAAATTATTGCTGAAATCCGAGAGACTCATCTCTGGTGAACAGAACTGTTCAACACCCAGACTTTGTTGACTTGAACCTGCTAGCTACTGCCTACCTGAGTAGAAGTTTATTTATGAACTCTTATGTATTGCAGTGTATGAATTTGCTCGTGTGAAGACTGGCTGTATACAAGCTGAAAAGTATACTCTGCATTACAAAACAAATCACATTTAATTCACATTTTTAAAGTTTCCTGTGATACATGTATATCAAGTCTCTGTCTGTTTCAGTCAAACTTACAAGAACAATTGATATTCTAGTTGTACAAAGCAGTTTGCGTGGATATGATGACCCATGTAACTTTTTTTTAGTCTTAAAGCTGCAACCGTAGCCAGAAAGGAAGCTCCAGGACATTTCATGACTATAATGCATGCACTATTATATAGACTGATTGGGCTCGAAAAGATGGAGCTTGGCAAGTTCCTCACATAATCAGTGTATCCACTTATCCTTCATTTTCAGTCTTAAAAAACAAAATTCTATAACCTTTGCTGTTTTAAGAAATGTGTAAGAGCTGAAAGACTCAAAGATGTAGGAACAGGCTGTGTAGTTAATGGTTTATCCACTTCTGAGTCTACACTGCCCTCGTGTATTAAAAATTAAAATATACTTTGATTCATAATTAAGCCTGAAGACATAAATTGGCTTCCTGCATTAAAAACAACTATTGGGAATTTACTTGGTAACAATGGCCGGTCATTTTATTTCTAAAAGATCTAATGATGACCTAAATTTCCCTTAGTTTACAAATAAGAGTAACAGCAATTCAGATACACTCTTAAAGCATTGGGCTTCAAGATTCAAGTGAGGTGGGACCTAAAATTCCACTCTGTGCACATTAGTAATGGCCACTAGTTCCATACCAAGAGAAAACATTCAAATAATGGTATGAAACCACTAGTGGAACTTGGTGACTTAAAGAGAAACACTTGGACATACACATACACCTAAAAGCTTATAGACTATTAAACTATATTCAGAGGTTGAGGGTCATGTTTACAAACTGAAAATTTGCCTGGTCAATTCATGGTATAAACAGCATTAAAAATGTTTCAGTCCTAAGTGAAAAGCTTTGGTGTATGTAGTTCTGTCTCTAACCAAATAATACATTAGTGTCAAAAATATTAAAATTTCTTTTCAGGTTATACCCGGTCATTTTATGAAGTATTATTAGCAAGGAAAACAAGAACATGTTATCTTTAGTTTAAGATATCCACTTAATAATCTCAAACACAAAAAGGTCCACTTCAGTCTGATGATGTGTTAATAGTACCAGCTTGACAGTGAGTGCACACTGCCTAAGTATGTTAGCACTTAAAAAAGTACCCTGTCATCCAACTATTAGGTATCTATGATTTATTTCTTAAGAGAGATGACTACCACTGTATCCTTCTGAATTTGTAAGGGGGGAAATGCACCTTTACCCAACATTTCAAATAGATTTTAAATGGAAGATACTAGCTTTAAAAATGTGCTACCATAGTGTACTTGTTAGCACTACACACTTTGTACAAAGAAAACAAGCTGCTTTTGTGTGCTTTTACACCAAGCTGTGTTCTGAAACAGGAGATAATCTCTGGCATATTTATAAGACCACTGTATGTTCTTTCTGTGTAAATAAAGCTGCTGGTATGAAATGACATTAAAGTTTGCCAGTAAATGACTTTTTCCAGACTTGCCTCAGGAAAAGGTTTAAATAGCTGTATCTTTTAAACAGCTGGATCTACTTCCTAACCTAACAAGTCAACTTGTATTGCACCAGAAGTTTTATGGCATGTAGCAAAGGTACTTATTAATAAAATCAAACCTGGGCCAGGTATTGGGGTGAATGCTGGATGATCAGAGAAGCAGAACAAACCACAGCTACCTTACCTCGCTAGTTCCTCAGTTGATCCTGTTTCCTCAGACTGGATACCTCTGAGTCCTCATCCAGAATGAATCTCAGCTGAACTGCTGCCTGAAAGCTTAACCAGCCAAATGCCTCTAGTTTCTTGTCTTCACGCCTTATATATCTTTCCTTTCTACCATCACTCCCTGGGATTAAAGGCTCGCTTTCTGGGATTAAAGGCGTGAGTCACCATGCTTGGCTGTATCCTTGAACAGATGGATTTCTGCCTCTGGAATGCTAGGATTAAAGGCATGTGCTGCCACTGACTATCCTCTATGTTTAATATTGTGGCTGTTCTGTCTCTGACCCCAAGTAAGTTTATTAGGGTGCACAATATTTTGGGGAACACAATACCACCACAATGGCATTTTCCTGTTACATTGTCACCACCAAGGCCTTGTTAATCTCCATGTCTACAGATTGAAGAGAGAAACTTGTTCCAAGTAATACAGTGGTGAATGCTCAGAACGTGAACACTACACTTTGCTGCAGACTTCCAGAAGCTGTTCAACACTTTGTTTCACTTGCTCCCTATGCACAACCCCGTGGCACTACCTTGACTTCTACAGACAGTCTGGAGAATTAACCTGCCTGGTGTATACAAACCTAAACTAGTCTGACCTCAAGATTTCCTTCATCTTTGTTCTCCTGACTACATACTTGGTGAGACACTTTCGTTCTTTGGTTCCTTAAAATGCCTGCCAAGGAACCCAAGGACAAAAATAGGCAATTAGTAAACAGAATGATACTGAAACACAGGCACAGAAATGGAAAACTAAACTACAAATGAAATCTAGTACTGATTTGTGTTTTGAGAAAAAACTATTATTACAGTTTCTATTAAGAACCATTGCCACATCTAACTTCTTTTTAAGAATTGTTTATTTTTTTTTTAATTTTTTTTGGCTTTTGAGACAGGGTTTCTCTGTTCTGTTTACTTCTCAGCATCAGTCAAAAATTTTGTTTCCAACAGATTTCTCACTTCGAAACAGAGATTAGAACCTTGCCTAGTTTATAGAACTATATAACACTACTGAAATCAGTAAGTGCTCTTCACCTTACATAATGTGTAATTCCATAGATTTCATTTCCATTGTACTTCTTCATCAGTCCAAGAAGCAAGATGGATAGATCCTCATAGCCGGGCGGTGGTGGTGCACGCCTTTAATCCCAGCACTCGGGAGGCAGAGGCAGGCGGATCTCTGTGAGTTCGAGGCCAGCCTGGGCTACAGAGTGAGTTCCAGGAAAGGCACAAAGCTACACAGAGAAACCCTGTCTCAAAAAAATAAAAAAAAAAAAAAAGAATAAACCATAGTTAGATAACACTTTATTTATTTAAAAATGCACAAAGGTGTTTACATTGTAAAGCCTTGTGTATATTTCATTCTTGGTTTTTGAAGACCCTCCATGTTTTGAAAATGAATGATGGACAAATTTGGACAAAATCTTTCACAACTGAAGCCATTTTATAACGTAGAAATTCCTTTTTCCTATTTTAAGTAAGGAAAGTCCATTCTTGAGAATATGTTGTCCAATTACTAAAACACTCTCAGGATTTGTTACCTGTCTGTGATTTATACTGACTCCACCTTCTGTTATCATCCGATACCTGAAAATAGAAAGGTTAAATAACTAGAGCATCCAATCACCTGAAATGACCTGACTTCTACTTTTTAAGGTAAGCTGTCAGTAGGTCACCTGGCTGACCTACACTCAAACTTCAACTCAAGTGGGTCTTACACCTGTGATCCTCCTGCCTTAACCTCCCAAGCATCTGAGATTACAGGCTGGCACCACAGACATGAGATTACAAGACCAAGCCACAGGCTCAGATATGAGATTATAGGCCTGTACCACAGGCTCAGATGGACCAGCTTTATGACACATACACCCCATAATGGCTTTTAATGGAGATTTACTTTTCAGAATTTCTATTCTTGTGAGGGAAAAAACTGCCAGATAAGAAACTCCTGAAAACGAAAAAGAAATTTTGCTTTTAAAATATGCTACCCATAAGATACAGGTAAAAAATACCACTACTTGAATCTTTAAGAAAAGTAAATAGGAAACTGGAAAATATTAAGGCTATAAATAGTACTGTTTGAATAAAAACAAAATTCTTAATCAGCTGATTTCACAAATGGAAAAATCAATAGCTGGTTTAATAAATGTATGATACCAGAAGTACATTTTACTGACTTTCACATTCAATTTATTCAATGAAGTACTTACTATGTGGTAAACATAAATAGCATCAAAGAGATAAAGACAATGTTAACACCACTGTCCAGCGCTGTGCTGTGAAGGCCTGGATGTTTCTCTAGAGGCACAATGGATAGGTGAGGGCTGGGAACTTTTGTCAGATAAGATAAGACACTGGATGACAGTAATTTTGATAAGCAAGGAGAAGCAGCAAAAGGGAGCCTTTAAAGTCTATGAATAAAGTAAGCAGTGGCTTTCTTTTATTGGTATGTGTGACTAAATAAAGTTAAGCAACTCGTTGGAAACAGCTTTATAAAATCAAGCCAACAACAAAAATGTTCCTACTTAGAGATAAATTCCTTTCTTCTAGGAAGACTGCTTACATGCTGAATATGCAGGCCAACCCTATTTACGGTATGAAAAATACAGTACCACTGCTGACAGGCTAATCAGCAAATACTCCAGAGTGAGGTTCAAAAGAAAATGCATAAACCCAGATTTGCTGTAGGGGAGGATTAGACTCCAACCTTAAATTTAGTGCATTTTTTAAACTTTTAATTAATTTAATTAATTTTAAGTAAAACATTGAGGAATAAATAGATAAGTTAGAATGGCAGGCCATGAACAAGGAGACATGGCTCTCGGTCTGCACCCAGAAATTTAGAGCTCAATGGAGAGGCAGACATTCCAAAATAATTCAAAGCAACTGTAACAAATGTCATTCATGTAACCTTAGGCAAACGACAGGGACTTTATGTGCAGAGTCCCACAGGTGAGGCACCAAGGGTTTCTGATTATTGCTTTTCCTTGTACATGTTCCATTTATAACATGGACAGTTATAAATGGACACTCCACATGCCAAATCGCTTTTTGTAAGGCAAAAGTAGTATTCCCTAAAATATGGTAGAGCTGAGGAACTGTAATATGCAGAAAAATGTAATTCCCAAAGAGAATATTCTTCAGTTTATAAGCTTTATGAAGTTCTGTTTCTTTGCTCATTTCTTTTAAATAATTAAATTTTAAACTAGATCCTGTCCTCAAATGAGGCTACAGGCTGAGTAAGAGGCGGTCCTGAGAATCTTCTCACTTCTCTGTGACCAAATTCCTAAGCTGACTGATCCCAGTGAAGGACTCAATGAAGGAGCACTGTCCTCTACAGAGAGGTCAAGACATCTCCAACTCTATGAACCTAACTTCTGCTAGAAACGCGTTACGTGACAGCAGTATCCAGAAAACACTCTGGAGACATGCTGTCAAGTTCAGCACCTCACAGGAAGTCAAGAGTCAAAGTGAAGGCGTTCCCGGAAGGGCTCAGAGGTGGGCACAGTGTGGCCACGACCCCCCAAGGCCAGTGGGCTGATGTGGAGGAAGCTATTAAGTGGAGAGCCAGAAAGCTTATAGCCCAGCTTTGATTAAAGATGACTTCCTTGTTCACTAAGAAATTCACCTTTCTAAAAGTCATGAAGAAACAGTATCACAAAGATTAATGTTACTTCAGAAAATGAATAGTTTTAGAGATCACAACACAGAAAGGGCATGTCTCCTCTAAGCCACTGAGACTGCTTCAAAAAGGAACATCAGTCTCTTGTAGGACATAGAAGATGCAGAGAAATCTTTACAGGTCAGGCTTAAGCCACGTCCACAGCCTGCAGTGCATTCCCTTGAGATTTGTTACTGGGCTGACAGCAGCAGAAGAGCATGTCCCCAAATGGGAACAGTTTCTTTTAGGCGGAGCCCCATATCCAATCAGTGGTGAAAAATCAAAATGAGGCAGGAAACACCGTTCAAAACGAAGTGAGGTGATAACTTCTTCATATGTTACTCAGAAAACAAAAATAAAATCAAAAAGCAACTATTTGATAAAAGTCTGAAGTCCCGGCAGGAACGCGGGGAACAAGGGTGCCTGGTTGTCTCACGTAATGTCGGTCTGAGAGCCCTGACAAGTCTGGTAGACTACTGCAGGGCTGCGGACTTGCCGAAGAAAGGGTTAAAACTAGTGCTAAAGCAACGTCTGTTGAAGATGGTGCAGGAGTGCTGTGTGTGTTAAACATTCACTCTCACTAAAAAGAGAAAGAAAGAAAGTTAAGTCTTACCCTCGGGGACCATCTGGAATGGCATTTGCTTTTCGGCAAGTATCTATGACACTTGTTCCAGGGTC